>MU226934.1:904864-916170 GCA_018584345.1 Thuja plicata
AGAAGCTCGGTCCATACTAGTCCCGAAGTGTAGCTTGGAACTCGGTAGCTACGGTGACTCGGTAGATACATTGTCACTCGGTAACCACTGGTGACTCGGTAGTAACTGACTTCTTGGTTATCTTCAATTGATGACTCGGTGACTACCATCTGCTCGGTAACTGTTGTTCTTCTCATATGCTCGGTGACTGCCTTACTGTTTGGTTTGAACTGTTTGATCGGTGAGCTTTATTGAATGCTCGGTATAGGCTGTGGACTGAGTGATATGCTCGGTAAGCATTCAAAACTGAATAAGTGTTTTCACTAAGTGCATTCACTGATGCCAAATGTATCATTATTCCAACAAAATTCTACTTGTGTATGTTCTCAAAATGTTTTCCCAATCATGCACATAGTCCTAGAGAATAAAAATTTGGTTGCACTATGGTTCTTAGTAATGGTTTGACTCTACAACTTTTACAATCTCAAGTGGGTGAAATCCAATCTTGGTGCACTAAGGTTTTGACACAATCTAAGAATTTAATCAATCAAGAGCTGCTGAGGAGATCTGACAACCCACAAGAAATAACAACCGTGGAGATTTCTTCCACAAAGACATTTATATAGCGATTGTTGCTACCATGGCAAAAATGGCTATTACTGCTTGAGGTTCCATCAACATGGTTTAGCCAATAGAAGGAGTGTCCACTATGGTTAACCCTCTCTAACAAGGAAGACTCACAATATGAACCACATGGGACTTGGTTTGGATTCAAGGGTTCCAAGTTTTTGATTCTCCCAAAAGGGAAAAGAGCATAATCCTCTAGCCTCTTCACCTCACCCAAGCATAGCAAGCAAGATTAATTGACCCACTAATTTGAAATCACCTCACCCAAGGTAAATCAATAACAATGACCACCAATCTCAAGAGAGAAAGTACCAATCAAAGTTGAAGACTAAACCATGTTTGAAGTAATGACAAATTCTTCCATACCTACAAGGGGATCTATCTTCAAAAAGAGCTTCACATGTAAGACAAGCGAATGAAGCCCACTCTCTCAAGATCGCCATAAATAGTGTTCATAGGGTCTAATTACTATTTGAAATATATATGTAAGAAAGCAAATATAGGTCCATTTTTAGAGCACCAATTGGAAATGTGATCTATGAAAGAAAGAAAATACTCAAGCTAGACACATGAGATGTTCATTATTATTTCCAAAATCCAAGTGTTATAGAGATGCAAAAAAATACCTCAAATCCAAAGAAACACAAGCATTTTTTTGTTTATTAACACAAGTCCAAGCAATCCCCACAAACTCTTCAACAAGCAAACAAGCAAACAAGATATGCAATGTATATTCAACTTATGCAAACCCTAGGGTTAGATCTGAAAATCAATTGTTAGGAGAAATAATAACCAGAAAATAATCCAAATGATAACTCACATCATGCATTGAACCATGTTAAAATAAGTGCAAGCTAATTATTAAATGCCCTTTTTTTTTAATTTTGATTTTTGACCTAGTCAACAAGATCTGATTTGTTTGCTATGATTTCAGACCTAAAAATAGAAATACAAAGAAGAGACCCTGTTAAAAAATAGAGAGCTTTCCAAAAAAGTAATTTTTTTAGCAATATTTTCTTATTTGTGCCCTAGGGACCTTATTTATCAAAACAGACCAATTTTTAAAGATCAGATTTTTAAGCCATTATTTGTCATCAAAATAAAAAACATAGAGAACATGTCCTCTGTAGAATTTCAAGAGCTTTACAGAAATGTAAATTTTTTCAAAAAATTCACTGATTTGCAACTAGAAATGGATTTTCATGAAAAATCATTAAAAAATTATAAATCGCGGAAAAATGATCTGAAAAATCTGATTTTCAAAGTGAGACACTTGTGACCCAATGCCAACTTGCAAAAAACATTTCAGACCAAAACTCCAAGTCATTTGGGAGATATGATCAAATCTTTCAAAAAAAACCTAGGTTTTATCTTCAACTCATCATGCACAAGGGTTAGGCTTGAAAAATTTCAATAAAATAACCATGTAAAGATTAGAAAATCTGAATAAAATGAAGGAAAATCAGGAGCATCATGCCCCACGGTGGGCGCCAAAAATGTGTGCTAACAATGACTCACACTTCTATGGATCATTCTATTCAAGGTTGCTCAATAATGAGGCCTCAAATATCGACTCATAGCTCCCTAGTCATGGAGTGCAAAGGTTTGTGATGGAGGCCCTTAGATTGACCTAGTTGTCCCCCTGCAAGTACACCTTGAAATGGGAGATTCAAAGAGAAAAAGCAAGGATGCTAGCCTCCATGATCATCCAATATGAAATGAAATGAAAACTATTCTATATGATTGCAATGCATAAATGGAAATTAACCTATATGATAACAATGCATGTTTATTCTATGAAAGGAAATATGAATTTAATCTAATATGAATCTAATCTACATGAATAGCCATGGATGCAAGAAGAAGACAAGAAGAGAGAAGTTGCAATAGCCAAGCTCAAGTGCTCAAATTCTCCTCCAAAATTGCTCTCCAAACCTGCAGCATAACAATAGCATAAAATCTTGATTATCAAATGAGAAGGAGAGGTTTCCTTTTAAAGAGCAATGGATGGTAGAGATTAAGAGGCAAAAAATCAAAGGCTATGATTAAGAGGCAAAAAGCCCACCACTTAGGAAGATGTGTAGAAAAAGGAACTTTATTTATTTTTATTTAATTTATTTCCTTTTTCAACAAAGAGGAATTTAAGTGGGGGTTTTATTTAATTAAAAGAGGGGCTTTCATTTAATTAAATAAGATTATTTATGAATATTTTAATAAATGAGATTATATTATTTAATTAAGAAAGATTTTAATTAAATAAGATAAAATTATTTAATTAAAAAGGGATTTTATTTAAATAAGATTATTTTATTTAATAAAAAGAAATTGTTTTCTTTTAATTAAATAAGATAATTGATGAAATGATCAAACCTTAGGAAATATTGAAATAATTGAATTAATTACGATTTGATCAAGGAAATTGATTTGAATTGAAAATGTTGCAAAGCATTGATTCATGAATTTGATAAATTGATAAATGGGGCCCATAGTCTAGGCGACCATTTTAGGGTGCATACAACAGTCAGTTATCACCGATGACTAACTGAAGTGTTAACCGACAGAACAGAGAGTTCAGAAAATGACAAAATGCTTAGTTGTCAAAGAGCTAAAGATAGACTTAACTGATACTTATCATTATTTTAATCATCCAGATAAAGCCGAAGGTAAGTAATTGATTTAAAGCTGATTTTTCCAGTTGGAAAGAAGATATCTTTGAGATAAAACTGGATTTTTTCTTTAAATCTAATTGGCGAGAATCATGGATCACGCCAAGAATCAAGAAATCCAAGAAAAGGTAAATGATGTCTATAAAGAGACAAACCCAATTCATTACGAATTGTGTGGGGCGAAGAGAAAAGGGGGAAGATGCTAATGAGATTTTGAAGGAGAAGAAAGTCTTCATTCAAACATGATCAATCAAGCTGAGGAAAGAGCTAGATTCTGCAGACATTGATAAATAGTGAGACAGAATCACAGAGTAGAACAGTGTGGAGCAAAGGTATAGAATTGATTATATTGATCAGAGAGGTAATGCACTTACAATAGATTTGAAAATATGCAATCAAGTTGTATGTGTGAACAGATCATTTAATGTTTTAGTTTAACCATTGAAGCATCAAGTCTCTTAACCGAGCAGGACTTAAAATTCTTCTACAATTGAGATACATCCCAAGGAGTATCAAAAATTTTGATCATAGAAAGTAGCATTAGATATGCCTGATACCTATTGACAGGCCAAGTGAGTGTTTGATCAAGGATGGTAGCATTGGATTCTAGATAATAGGTGACAAACTATCTTTTAAATCCACTAACAAGGTCACACCTAATAGTGTGTTTGTAACCTTTAACAGGGTTGGCTCCTAACAGAGCTCACTTCAGAAGAGTGAAAATTTGGGGTACCAGTCCCAGTGGTTTTTCCCCTAATAGGGTTTCCACATTAAAAATTCATACGTTAAGTGTTTAGTTTTTATTACTTTACTGTTTTACATTTAACGTATGCAATTCTGTATTTATCAGTATACTCTGCATATTTACTGTGTTTTGGTAAATAGTTGACTGCTTATCGGTAATCATACAAAAGAGAGATTTACAAAGCATTCCGACAAGTAGAAAATTGATATAAGTATTTCAAGGCATTCATCTTGTAGGATAGAAGATAAATAGAGACATAATTTGTGGTTATAATTTTTAAGGGTTGATCTAAGGATTAATTTTTGAGGCCACTGATTCACCCCCCCCCCCCCCCCTCCCCCCTCCCCCTCTTAGTTATTACTAACAGATGTGACTTGAGGTAATGTGATGAGATCATGCTCAAGAAGTTCTTCCAATGCTAATTCATAAGATTGTCCTAAAGGAGTGAATTCCCTCTTGCATTTAACCCAATTTTTTTCTTTCATGAGGTTACTAACCCCTTTAGAGGGAGAATTCATGGTGTTCTCAATATATTTTAGGGCTTTAGAGTCACTCTCTTGATCAAAGATAGGATTTGTTGGATGGTTTATCATTTCCCCCCTTTAATTCCTATAGTTTAGATTTCAAATTTTGAAGTTGTTTTGATAAAGCTACCATAAGAATCTATGCTTTCTCATTATTAGGACCATAAGGTTTAGCCCATTTTCTTTTAGACATTGTAAGATTGTCTTGATGCACTTGCTTATAAGATTGAAGAGAAGGTATTATGAATCAATTGATTGCCTGACAGGTGCTGAAGTGATATCTAAGGTGTTGACTAAGTTCAAGACCAAAAGAAAAAAGAGATAATGTCCAAATGAGAGAGAGAGAGAGAGAGAGCAATGACTCCAATCTTGAGTCAAGGTTAACAAACTTTCTCTCCCAACTTAGGATAAGGAAAACGTGGACAAAGATGATTAAAGTAACAAGTCAATTGGACTAGCACAGCAAAGTTAGATTTTGAGATAACAATGAGTCAGACTATCAACAATTTGCAGTCAAAGATAGACTAGTAGTGATGTTGTGAGAATATAGATTTTGTGAAAATTTGGATAGACCCATTACAACAGAAGACCAACTTGGAAAGCAATGAGAGTTTTGACACTAGATGTAGAAACTTGGACAAGAGTTTGATAGTTTAACACCTAAGAGTGCATATTTTGAGTTTTTTTATCGTTTTGATATTCATTTTGATTGTTTTGGTGTCTGTTTAGATGTTTCACTCACACAAGACACATCAAAAATAATGTTTGTTGTAAAAAAGAATAAACACACCACAACCTAGGTAATCTAGGGCAACATCTGCTAAATTCCCACTTGAACCAAAGTTCAGCCATGCCTACTCATAGCAGACAACTTAGAAGCTTGGAGGCACAGGCTCTTCCTTATAGTGCACTCACTTTTTAGGAACACCAAGTTTCAAATACCAAGGGTAATCACTTCCCAAGAGACCTTTGTATCTACTAAGATCCATTAAAATGTGAGACGTCTTAGTCAGTCTTGGACCTTCTACGCCAGCAAACAAAGGGATTTTTGGTCACTAGAACAAAGTTTTTAGTCAGGGCATCCGTTCATGTAGCTATACATGCAGTAGATTAGTCCTTTTAAGGAGGCCTCCTAGCCTACAAAAGTTAATTTTTGTAGGTTTTTATGCACCACAAGGGTACTGAGGGAGATCTTCTATCAGCATAGTGAAATCGACACCTGTTCACTGTGAAATTAATCACAATGACATTTTTATATACCGGTTTGGAAGGGTGGTGCAGATCTCTCCTCTATCTAGGAAACTTTGTTATGTTGTGACCTTAGGTTTCCTCTCTACACCCAAATTGGATCAAGAGAGTTCTCTACACCTTCAAAAGATCCTGCAAACAATCAATCAAATATACTATCCTCCTAGAGGATGCTAAGTCTACTTCAATAGAAGGTGACTATTACTTGATTTCAACACAAATAGGAGACTAAGTGTTTGAATTGGGATGAAAAGGTTCCATACAATCCAATTATCTCTAAAATAAATGTTTTGTTACCCTTTTAAAGAGTCTAAGAACTTAGACTGCAATTCTAGCTTTTAAGCCTTCCTGGCTTGTAGCCCTATTGAGTGAGTTTTTAGGACTTGGTTTAAATACTTCCAAAAGAAAATATAAAATAAATATTATATCTAGATACCCTTCATAGATTTATATCAATCCCTAAAATAATAGACTCCCAAACACAAAGGAAGATATTGAATGCTTACTGTTGCAATAGACCTAATTAGGCCTAAAAGGGTTGATTTGTTCTAGAAGTCCTCACCAATTGAAATCTTCAGGAAATACACCATTTGGAATGGTTAAAGGGAACCCTTAGAGACCAAAAACCACCCTTATATTGAGTTTTTCCACCCCCAAAGTGATGTTTCTACTTCATTCTTCTCTGGACTAAACCAAGCACATAGAGATGCTTGGCCTAGGGCTTGCAATAAAAATTAGTAGATCCATTCCCCTTATCCCAAGCCTCTGGAATCATATATTACATTGACCCTAATTGAATCTACTTTAGGGACAAGTAATTCCCATGGTGGAAAGGCAAGTTAGGGCATGATCTCTAAAAACTGCCTATCCAGGAAGGGTTTATGTGCACCAGAGAGAGGTTTGCTTATAACTTTTGATTCTGAACTTAAAAACACTTCAAACCAATTGCATCTACTCCTTAATTCATCCTAGATTTCAATTCATCCATTGATTGGTTTCTTCCAATGTGTACCAGTCCATACACATTCAATTTACAGACAGAAATTAGGGAAAAATAGGGAATCTTTATTAATTTCAAAACAAATTACATCATTTTGTCTTTCACGCGCCTGAAAGGGCTTATTGAAGACTTTTTCCAATGGATAAAACTAATTTTTGAAGGTTGTGACCGTTGGGAATCATTTACAAAAATTTTAGCAACTTTTTACAAAAGTTGCTTTGACAACATTTCTAGCAATGAGCAACATTTTGCATTTCTTGCAAAAGTGCATCTTTCCCTTAACAAGACCTAAGTCTAAGATCCTAGGGATCATAATTAACACAAAACATGATCAAAAATCCTAAGAATACATCTATACTATACTAAACACAAAACATTCCAAATGACCATAGTCAAAGCCCAAGGTTTATAAAGACACCAAGGGTGACTAGGCCTTAAAATGTGGCTTATTGAAAATTCTTGAAATGATCTTGATGATCCTTAGGCATGGAGGCCCTTGGGTGAATCCTTTGAAGACCCTAAGAAGATGATTTTTTTGCAGAGTGGAGGGAAGGTTCTCCTACATCATACTCCCTTGTTTTGAAAAATCAAGTTCCACTTGAGAGAAATTGTTGAACAAAAGTTCCTTGTTTGTGAATGCACTCTTCACTCATCCATGTGGCATCAATGTTAGAAATCCCCTTCCATTTAACCAAGTAGTCTATATAGGTCTTCTTCCTAGTTTTTTTGACAACTTTGGAGTCAAGGATATTTTCCAACTGTAATGGTTGGCTTGGTGCCAAGTCCTTTATCCATTTTGCATGTGTATCTTCATCATCCTGCAAGGAATTATTAGAGCATGCATCACCCTTAAAAGGAGTGAGATCACAAATGTTGAAAATAGGAGAAATAGAAATAGTTGGGGGTAAATAAATTTCATATGCATTGTCCCCAAATTTATGAAGTATTTGACAGGGACCAATCTTCCTCATCTATAGTTTAGTATGCCCCCTAGGTATCCTTTCCTTGTTCAGGTATGCCCATACTTGATCTCCTTCTTTGAAAGTCACATATCTCTTCTTCTTATATGCTTTTTCCTTGTACTTTACATTGTTTTGATTCAATGTATCCTTGACTTGATCATGAATCTGTTTGATCCATGCAGACAACTCTTCACCCTGTGCACTATTTTTAAAGTCACTTGGTAAGTCTCTCAACTCCATGACTCCTCTTGGATAAAGTCCATAGTTCACTTGGAATGGTGTCTTCCCTGTTGATCTTTTGACCGAGTCATTGAAAGAAAATTATGCTTGAGGGAGGATAGAATCCCAATATTTTCCACACTATTTTGTTAGACACCTTAGAAGGTTGCCTAGTGATTTGTTTACAACTTTAGTCTGCCCATCTGTTCATGGATGGTATATAGAACTGAAAGACAAATTTGTCCCCTACTTTTTCCAAAGGGTTCTCAAAAAATGCCCTTTGAATTTCACATCTTTGGCTGAGATAATGGATGATGGCAATCCATGAATCCTGACCACCTCTTTGAAGAACAATTTATCAATATGAGAAGCATCATTAGAAACTTTACAAGGAACAAAGTGAGCCATTTTACTAAATTTTTCAACAATAACAAAGATGTTGTCAAATCCATGTTTAGTTCTTGGAAGTCCTAGGACAAATTCCATACTCACAGTATCCCATGGTTTTGTTGGAATTCGGAGTGGTTGATAGAGAACTTGATTGGTCCTAACTCCTTTGGCTCTTTGGAAAATAGTGCATATCTCCACAAATTTTCTGATATCAGTGGGTAGTTTAGGCCAATGATAGTTTCTTCTTATGGGTTCAAGTGTCTTATCAATCCCAAAATGACCCCTAGTGTGCCACAATGTTTCTCTCTGATCAAATTTTCTCTCATAGAGCATTTAGGAATACAAAGTTGACCCCCTCTAAACAAAAGACCATTCTGCAATAAGTATTCTAAATAAGTAGTGTTATATGCATCTAAGAGAGTGGAGCAAACCTTATAGATTTCACCAAAGTTTGCATCCTCCTTGTATAGGTGCTTGAGGGCATCAATTCTCATGCTTTGAACATGTACTTCTTCAACCAAGATCACTCTCCTACTAAGAGCATCTGCAACTTTGTTGGAGGTTCCTTTCTTATGCTTTATGGAAAATGTGAATGCTTGTAGTTGTTCAACCCATTTCATGTGCCTGCAACTTAACTTGTATTGACTGTTAAGAAAACTTAATGCATGATTATCTGTAAAAACAATAAATTCCTTTGGTAGTAAGTAGTGCCTCCATTTCTTGAGGGCTTGAACCATAGCCTAAAGTTCTAGGTCATATGTAATGTACTTTTTCTTGGCCTCATTTAATTTCTCAGAGAGGAAATCCACTGGTCTCCCATCCTAACTAAGGACTGCACCTATGGATAGATTGCTAGAATTTGTCTCTACTGTGAACAACTTGTTGAAGATAGGTAGTTCCAAGATAGGATATTGTGCTACTCTTCCCTTCAAATACTCAAAAGCTTCATCTTCTTGGGTTTTCCATTGAAATTTGATTTTCCTACCACCTTTGATGGTATCAAGTAGAGGTGCACAAATATGACTAAATATTTTAACAAATTTCCTATAAAAGATATCCAATCCATGAAAGCTCTTGACTTCTCCTGGTGTTTTTGGTGTTGGCCAATTGATGATAGCCTCTACCTTTTCAGGGTCCATCTTCAAAGTGCTCATAGATGCAAAGCAAGCAGCCACAAAACCTAGCCAAGTCTTCTTTGACTAGAAGCATCTCAAATCCCTACCTTAAGCCTCCTCCTTGATCCAAACACTTCTAGAGGGTCTATACATCCTCTTTTAAGTGGAATTAATATGCCACAACTCTCCCTGAATCCTAGGGACTTCTCACAACTTGGATCCAATTTGGCCTTTAGGGATCATTTCCCTCAAATGGACAAAATGAAGGATTTATACCCCAACTATATGGGAATGAAATTAAATGGTGGGAAGGTATTATTATAACCTAATACACTATGAATCCCTCACTTTTAGAGTTCCTAAACACCCACAACCTATCCTACTCAAATTAGGACAGTCAAGCTTGTAGCCTTTTCTACACTATTTTTGGTGGATAACTCTCAACTTCTCCAAAGGACTTGGATATGTAATTACCTTTTAGGATACCCTTTATCTCCTTCTTAAAACCCACAAGAGATGGATTTCTGACTTCACTCCTGCAGTATCAAACTATCACTCTATCCACAGGCCTAATTAGCCAGACTAGGCTTGGATAACAAGGAAACTATTTGAAAATGGGTGCATGAAACCAATTCAACCCCTTAGGACTCTTCCATGTCCTCTAAATGATCTATCCCAACCATTCACAAAGTATCTTCAATCTCTGAGACTAGTTATCCACTCTTTCTCCTACTTTCCTGGTCAAATACATAGAGATATTTGACCTAGGGCTGGGTGGAAAACCCCTCCAATAGAATCCTCTATTTTTGTACTTTTGGAATCTCTAAGATACCCTTCCTAAATTTCATTCCCCAAAGGGCCATGCATTTTCCATGGTGGGAGAGCAAGTTAGGGCTCCATAACCAAATTACCCTCAGTTTCTAGGGTCTACAGAACCAGTGAACTTGCAAATTACTATTCTCCCACTAAATCAGACAAAATCACCCCAAACCAAAGGAATAGATCAGATAAATCCCTAAGAAAAAAAAATCAATTAGATTTTCATCCGTACCAATCTGTACAATATCTGCAAACACAAAAACATACTATTTGTTAACAAATTAATAGAATTTCTTATTGGTTTACCCTTCCAAAAGTAGAGGTAGAGGGGAATCCCTCTCACCAGCTCTGTTAAAGCTCTTGGGAGGTAGACACACTAAAATATTTGCATTAATTTCTCTTACACCCAATATCTGTGAAGGCGAGGGGAGAGGATATGTTCATGCTGTTCTTTTGGATTACATGTAACGCCCTGCCAGGCAACCCGAGAGGACAATACAGAAAATATCTATAAGATGCAAGTAATATTTTTATTTGTTTAACTAGAATAATATTCATCATTGTACTTCATATCTCTAAAATAAAAAAAAATACTTTTCTACAACTTGAATGCAAGATTTATTCAACTTAAGTCCTCACAGGTTCCCTAATGTCGCTACTAAAGCAACATTATCTAAACTATTTACATGCATAAGATATCCATTTAATTATGAGCTTAAAAGATCTACATTAATTTTAATGCACCAAGGTAAATGTTTCTAACTTGTTTCTTTCATTTAACATAAGTTAATCGTCTAACATCATTATTCCTTTTATCAATTGATGTCATTAGATAATATTGATTTTATAAGTATATATTATCCTTTGTACCACTTTCCTCTAAACATTTAGGTAAGAGATTAGTATTAATAAGATAGACATTATGCTAGGTACTTCATTAACCCATAAACATGAACCAACCCTTAACATTACTATCAAGTTACTATCTTGTTTCATTATTTCATAACTAATC
>MU226934.1:920441-943150 GCA_018584345.1 Thuja plicata
GTCATCAAAATGTGGTGTTAAATTTTACGGTCTATAGGTCGTCGCAGAAAGCTAATAACCCTATATTTTTACCTCTGAACGACCTCAAATTTAGGTTGTTGTGTCTGGGTGGCGGGAGGAGCTCGGGCAGAGGCTAAGCAGCATGGTAGAGGTGTTACACAGGTAGGGAGGGTGTGCATGGTTGAGGGTTTTGGATCTGGGCAGAGTTGCGGGTAAAGGCTGGGAGGAGGAGGCAGCGCAAGCTAGGCAGAGCAGGGCAATGTGGTGAAGGGTGGTAAAACAGGGAGGGGAGGAGAAAAGCGGGCAGAGAGGAGGGAAGTGGAGGAGCTATGGAGTGGGTGGAGGGTGGAGGGAAAGGGTGGTTGGGTTGTGGGTGGGGGGGCNGCATGGGGTGGGTGGTGGGGTAGGATGGTTGGGTTGTGGGTGCAGGGGGAGGTAGAGGTGAAGTGCGAGTGTAAGGAGATGCGCGGTGGAGGGTTGGAGCTTGGCAGCAGCGGGGCAAGTTCAAATGGTTAGTCCCACATGTGTGGGAAGTAAAATGTTATTGTGGTAAAAATATGTTAACCAATACAACAATGTGTGAAGCAAAGATCGAGGCAATGCGTAGGCAGACTAGGGAAAAAGGTGTTTGCATTTGACTATGAACTCAAATTATGGAAGGATGACGCAATGCATAGGCAGACTAGGGCAACATTTTTTTTTGAAAACTTATGCCTCAGTCTACATGTTAGCCTCAGTTTGCATGTAAAATTCATCTCAATTTATGTGTAGAGGGTCATACGGCCTGCTCAGGCAAAATGTTTTGCCACAGGTTCAACTATAGGCGAGTATGGGCAAGTTTATAGTCATTTTGAATCGAATAGGCGGGTATGAGCAAGTTTATAGTCATTTCAAATTGAAACAATGATCCAAACATGATGGTGGGGTCAGATTTGGGTTCAAGTCAATGTGGGAAGGATTTGGCTCAAAAGGAAGTTTGATTCCCACAGTGGGTGCCATAAATGTATGTGTGAATTTGGGTCTTCATTCTTACAGCTGCAAACACACACACTTCAATGATCCATTAAGTGGTTAGCGGGTTATAAAATAAAAAAATCAAAATATTAAAAACATCCTAAGCTAACCGACACCAATTCATTTCCTTCTAGTAGGCAGGAGTATGGACTTTGCTCTCAGGTCATCGCAAAGTCTAGTGACTACAAACTGTTCTAAATGAAGGATTTTAAAGCTATATGATGAAACTAAATGATTAATCTAAATGAGACTGCAGTTTGTTGTTCATCCAAGCTAATTAGATTTATTTTAAAGCACCAAATGAAAGATGATGATTGATTTTAAAACCCAAATCAAATGTGCTCTAAGATTATGGTTTGCATGCTTAAACAAATAAACTAAAAACAATTGCTCAAAATGATAAATGCTTCAAAAACTTAAAATAATGCTAAAACATAAAAACTGCATAATAATGATAGCAAAAATTGGGATCCTTTGTGAAGGAAATGAAGCTCTCTTTTATAGAAAATCTCTCCCAAATTGATGGTCGAGATTAGAGTGTTGGAAATGAGATGAGTAACTTAGAGGGGAGGGATGAATCAGTTACTACAAAAACAAATCCAAGTCCCTTAGATGTGTTAAACAATATATCACTGTCACTCGGTCAATTAAGATATTCTTTTGTAACTCGGAGAACCAATCAATCTTGAGATATTTGAAGTAATTATCCTTTTAGAGACTATGTGCGGAAACATAAAATATAAAGTAAATAGCATGAACACATATGAAACCAAGATTTAACGTGGAAACCCAATATGGGAAAAACCACCAATTGCAACTAGTTACCATTTTCACTCTTCTAAAGTGAGCCCTATTAGGAGCCAACCATGTTAAAGGTTATAATAACACACTTTTAGGTGTGACCCTGCTAGAGTATTTAATCACCCTATAAGGAGTGGCCTTGTTAGAGGTCTTCAAACACTTCAATATAGAAATGTCACCTTGTGAGAGGATTTACAAAAGACTATTAAGTCTACTTTGTTAAGAGATTTGAATCACTTCTATAATCGTTAGAAAGTAACAATGGATTGACCTGATTATATATGCAACTGTCTTTGCTGATTCAGATCTTGCTCTGGTTGTAAACTGGATCCTCACTGATCAAAATTTCTATTGTAGCATTGTCCGGATGATCTATCCTTAATCTAAATCCCATCTAATTTCCCCTCTACTCTTCATATCATGTTCATCCACTAATTCAATTACTTATTCTTTTAAAATCCAAACTTGACCTTATATAAATATATAATAGACCTTGTCAAGTCAGCCTCTATAACCTTCCAACTGAATAATAAAACTCAAATATATCTGCCTCATATTCCAAATTAAACATAAATGTAATCATCTGTTAGTCGGCTGACACTAACTGTTTAACTCGGTCAACACTGAAATTATTCAATGCCCAAACAACACTGTAATGCCCGAGTGTTTCAGTAAGAACTAAATTTCTTCAATACCTGACTGAGCTCAAAAAACACTGAGATTCACTTGGCATACACTAACTATGCTTGGTTTGGATATAGACATTTGTGTAACATCACTACATAAGTGCATATAAATGTGTAACATCAATGACAATACACAATTGAATAATTATCATCGACAATCTCCCTCTTTGGCATTGATGGCAACACAACATGTCAAAATACAAAGAATTTTAGAGCAACAGTAAGATGAATCAAATTTTATTAATGTCTTTAGCTTCATTCTGATTCACATCCATAAGACTCCTATCTATAATAACTGAAATAAAATTCTCCCTCTAACATCTGTCTCTATCTCTGATAAAGTTCTCCCTTTGTCATCGATCTCTCCATCAGTAATCTCTCCCTCTTTCACTGATCATACTGTAATATCTCCCTCTTTGACAACAAATGCAAAAGACACCAACTGACATATCAATTAAGTTGTAGTGTACCTGAATGTACTGATTCATATACAATGAGCTCTGACAATCTGCATCAACATGTTTGATCTGTTTTATAGCTCGGTTGATGCATCACTAAATTGTTCTTTAGTGAGCCTCAGTTAGGGGAATCACCCCTAGCTTTCCTCTGAGATAAAAGACATCCTTAGGTAAAGGCTTGGTGAATATGTCTGCAACTTGTTCTTTAGTATTCACATATTCCAACCTTACTTCTTTGTTCTGAACCAATTCTCTCAATAAATGATACTTTATTGCAATATGTTTTGTCTTGGTATGCATCACTAGGTTCTTTGAAATTTTAATAGAACTAGTGTTGTCATAGTAAATAATAATTGGTTCTTTGATTTCTTCCTTCATACCTAACAATAGTTATTTGAGCCATATGATATTTGAACTATTGACTACTACAGCAACATACTCTACCTCTACTGTGGACTGAGAAATGCAGTTATATTTCTTGCTAGTCCAGGAGACTAGCCTCTTTCCAAGAAAGAATGTTCCACCACTTGTGCTCTTCCTGTTGTCAACACTTCCTGCCCAATCAGCATCAGTAAAAGTCCTTAAGTAAAAGTTTCCTCCTTTCTTATACCATAATCCATAATCTACAGTGCCTTTAAGGTATCTCATAATCCTTTTGATAGCCATCAAATGACTTTCTTTAGGATTAGCTAAAAACATTACAAAAATACCAACTACTAATGCAATATCAGTTCTTGTGTGAACAACATATTGTGGTTTTCCAATCATGGACCTGTAGGTAGTCTAATTTACCTCCCTTGAATCATCGTCCTTAGACAACTTATGTCTAGTAGACATAGGTGTCCCAACTAGTATGGAATCTTCCATTCCAAATTTCTTCAGTATCTCTTTGATGTATTTTGATGGAGTAATTTAGATACCATCCTTCACCTGTTGAACTTGTAAACCAACAAAGAATTTGATTTCACCAAACATAGACATCTCAAATTCCTTACTCAGAGCTACAGAGAATGCTTTGCATAAATCATCATATCTAGTGAATAATATATCATCAACAAATATCTTTGCTAATAGTATCTTGTCTTTAGGGCCTTCTTTGATGTACAAGCTACTATTATCATTAGTTCTCTGAAATCTAATTATTTTCCTAGGTGCATGATGCCTTCTAACATATTTGGCAAGTACATGATCCTTCCTTCTTGATTCTGGGCTTGCTCCACTATGTTCACCATGCTCAAATATTTTATCATGTTCTTATGTCTGATGCTCGGGTTCCACTGTCTGAGACTCGGGTGTCATTGTCTGTGACTCAGTTTCTACTATTTGAGACTTGGTTCCCTTTGTCTATGATTTAGTTTCCTCTGCTAGCAACTTGGGTTGGACAGTTTGCAACACAGTTTGTACTGATGAATTCAATGGTTGATAGGATTTTTGTCCAATTACCATTGCTTATGTCTTAGGTATAGTATCAGGTTCATAGTACATAAAGTTTTTGTAGTCCTCGAGCTCTTTGCTTCATTTGTCTTCACATATTTCTGAAAACTCATCAATCTTTACATGTACACTCTCTATGACTTTGTGAGTAGCAAGATTAAAAAATTTATATGCTTTTCTTTTATAGGAGTAGCCTAGGAATATGCTTTCATCTCATTTTACATCAAATTTTCCATTTCTTTCTTATTTTAAGATGTAACATCTACTTCCAAATACTTTGAAATAACAAACATTAGGTTTATAGCCATACCATAATTCAAAAGGTATCTTCTTAGTACCTTTATTTAGTTGAACTCTGTTTAAGGTGTGAATTGCAGTGTTGATGGCTTCCTTCCAGTATCTGGTAGCAACTTTCTTTTCAATCGTCAAGGTTCTTGCACAATCCATGATGGATCTGTTTCTTCTTTCTGCTATTCCATTTTTTTGTGGTGTACTAGGGGTAGATACTTGTCTCTTGATTCCTCTTTCATTGCAAAATTCATTGAATTCATTCCTCTATCAGATCTTAGGCACTTCAGTTTCTTTCCTATTTCCTTTTCAACTCTTGAAAGGTACCGTTTGAATTTCTAATAAGCTTCTAATTTTTCTCTGAGAAACATAACAGTCATCATTATGGAATGATCACTAACAAATAAAATGAAATACTTCTCTCCAATGTACCTTGTTGTCCCAATTGGTCCACACAAATCAGTATGTACCAATTCCAAGACTTCTTCAGTATTATAGTTCTTGCTCTTGAAACTAGATTTTCTCATTTTCCCAATTTGACATTGTTTGCATGTTGCTAATTCAGGTTTCTTTAAAACATGAATACCTCTTACTCTTATGTTCTTTCTTATGTTAACCAAGTTATCAAAGTTCACATGACATGAACTTTTATGCCATAACTAGCTTTCTTCTACTTGTGCAATAAAACATGAAATTTCATTGAGATCAAGATAAAATAGATTACCTTTTGTTTGCTTTCCAGTTCCGACTAGGTTTCCTTTACCATCCAGGAGCTTGGCCTTACCATTCATGAATTCTACCTTGAGACCAATGTTATTCAGTTGTGCCACACTTAGTAGGTTTCTCCTTAGTCCTTCAACCCAATAAGTATTATCACATTTAATTCCTTCAGTTAGAGAAATACAGCCTTTACCCTTCACATAGCAAGGTTCATTATTCCCAAAATTGACACTCCCACCATCATAGTGCTCAAGAGTTTCAAATTTTGTTTTATCACCAGTTATGTGGTGAGAACAACCACTATCAATTATCCAAGTGTCATTTTTGCTAATATGAGAGAACAATGCAGTCTTTTCATCATCTTGATTATCTAACTCATCCTTAATAGAAATGTAAACCATTTCATCTTCATCACTATCAGAATCTTTAGCAATATAGAAAGATTTCTTACATTTGTCCTTGTTTTGTAACTATTGAAATCTTTATTGCCTTTATATTTTTTGAACTTTCTCTCATCTTTGTCATCTTTGTTAGGACACTTAGCAGCAATGTGACCAACCTCATTACATGAAAACAAAATCAATGGTAGTCTTCCTTTATATTCACCTTTTCCTTTGGCAGCTCTCTTTGCAAGTAGTGCTTCAATGATTTCCATATCTTCGTCATCAGATTCATCATCAATGTCACTGTCAGTCTATTTATTTTTAGAGTATCTATCCTTCTTTCCAAGGTTTAGTTTAGCTTTGAATGTAGACTCAAGATTTCTAGTGTCAGGAGAATAATTGTTAAAATTGTCCAACTCAAATGATGATAACCTTCCAATCAATGCATCTAGAGATATATCATTATTGCACCTCATCTCTTGAATAGCTGAAACTCTAATTGTATAAATAGGAAGTAAAGTTCTCAATACCTTACTAACCACTATAGTATCTTCAATTGTTCCACCTGTTTCTCTGATGGCACTTACACTTTTCTTGATTCTTTCACTGTATTTTGTAATTTTTTCTCCTTCTTTCATTTTCATCATATCAAACTAACCTCTAAGACTTTTTTCTTTGGCTCTCTTTACATTTTCATCTCCTCCATGAATATCATGTAGTTTGTTCCACATATCAAAGGTAGTAGGGCAGTCCTTGACTTCATCCAATTTTGAGTAGCTGGGTGAAGAAGCTATATCAATCATCATTATATTATGATTTTTTCTGTCCACCATATGTTCTACAGTCAAAGGTACCGGAGGTTCCACATATTTTTTATCTAGGAATTGCAAAAAAACTATCTCCAATAGTAGATAAATTTAGCTTCATCATCTCCTGTTATGTCCGAAAGTTGTCTCTGTTAAGCTTGGGGATTTCCCTTCTGTAAGACATCTCTGATCTTTAGCTTAGGCCTTTAAACCTTCCCTGCAAGCACTTGGTGCTTTGATACCAATTTTTGAAAATTAGATGAGTAAGTGAGAGGGGAGGGGTGAATCAGTTACCACAAAAACAAATCCAAGTCCCTTAGATGTCTTAAATAATATATCATTGTCACTCAGTCAATTAAGATATTATGTTGTAACTCGGAGAACCAATCAATATTGAGATATTTAAAGTAATTATCCTTTTAGAGACTATGTGCAGAAACATAAAACATAAGGTAAATAGCATGAACACAAATGACACCAAGATTTAACGTGGAAACCCAATATGGGAAAACCCGCCAATTGCAACTAGTTGCTATTTTTCACTCTTCTGAAGTGAGCCCTATTAGGAGCCAACCCTGTTAAAGGTTACAATAACACACTGTTAAGTGTGACCTTGTTAGAGGATTTAATCACCCTGTAAGGAGTGGCCTTGTTAGAGGTCTTCAAACACTTCAATATAGAAATGTCACCTTGTGAGAGGATTTACAAAATATTATTAAGTCTACTCTGTTAAGAGATTTGAATCATTACTACAATTGTTAGAAAGTAACAATAGATTGACCTGATTATAAATGAAACTGTCTTTGCTGATTCAGATCTTTCTCTAGTTGTCAACTGGAACCTCACTGATCAAATGTTCTATTGCAGCACTGTCTGGATGATCTGTCCTTAATCAGAATCCCATCTGATTTCGCCTCTGGTCTTCATATCATGTTCATCCACTAATTCAATTAATTCTTCTTTTACAATCCAAACTTGACCTTATATAAATATATAATAGACGTTGTCAAGTCAGCCTCTATAACCTTCCAACTGAATAATAAAACTCAAATCTGTCGGCCTCATATGCCCAATTAAACATAAAATGTAATCATTTGTTAGTCGGCTGAAACTAATTGTTTAACTCAGTCAACACTTAAATTCTTCAACGCCCGATCAACACTATAATGCCCGTGTGAACTCGGTAAGAACTAAATTTATTCAATACCTGACTGAGCTCATAAAACACTAAGATTCACTTGGCATACACTAACTGTGCTCGGTTTGGATGTAGACATTTGTGTAACATCACTACATAAGGGCATATACATGTGTAACACCAATGATAATACACAATTGAATAATTGTCATCAACATAGAGGAAATTAGTGGCTCAGATTCAATTTGAGGAAGCACAATCCATGTGCAAACAATTTGATTGGTCAAAAGATTCAGTCTTTTTAGAAACTTCCAAATTGATTTTCAGTTAACAACTTTGTTTCCAAAATGATAAATAGATAAGATTAAGTTAATTGAATAAAACAGATTTGTTTCCAATTTAATAATTAGTTAACTGATTGGAACTAGATTGTTTCCAATTTGATAATTAGTTAACTGGATTTGATGATTTCATATGCATTTTTAATAATTTAAATGATTTTGAATGCATATTTTTTTTTATTAATTATTTTAATTCCCTTTTTTATTTAATTGACAAATTTGTAATTTTATTTAATTGATATAACAGAAATAGCAATTAAATAATTAACATAAGGTTTATTTTCCAATGTATTTCTTTTTTAGGAATTAATTAATTAATCAAGTAAGATGATTGATTAGGACCTAGGGTTTAGGTCATATCAGTTTAAATTTGATAGATTGAGGAATTGCTTGTTTGATTTAGGACTTAGGGTTTATCAAGATTAGGGTTTCTTGATTAATTGTTGTGATTGGGGGTCTAGGGTTTAGATGACCATTTTTATGTGATTACAACCAGCATCTCCACCCCCTATGTTCCAAGATGAATTGCATGGTTACAAAGTACATACCCCAAAAGACGATGTTCCAATTGATATAAATGATGAAAGAGAAGCCATTTCTCTCAGATTCCTTTAGAATGATGACTTCACCAAAACACGGGAGTTTAAAGACTTTTGGATACATTATAAAATGAAGGATTTTGAAGAAAATAAGAAATTGAGACTCATGGGTGTTGAGGAGTCCCAACATGAAGCTATAATTAAGAAAATGATTGATGAGCTCAATCTTTATAGTATCACTTGCACTATTATTATGTTAATTATGTCACGCTTACTTTGAAAGAGTTGTTCTTATTAGACCAATTTAGGAAGCAAGATGACCCAAAATTTGTATATGAATTTGATTCTTTGGAAAAGATTGAAGGATCGGGGTTCAATCCCAAAACTAAAAACTTGACTACATGGGTGAGTTTTAAAGGGGGCAGTAAGCCAAAAATAATTGATATATCAAAGGGAGTAGAAGGGATGGAAGTAGTACAAATAGTTGACAGTGCAAACCCACTAGCCTTAGCCTCATAATTGATGCCTCGAGCTATGTTTAATAGATCATAGGTTAAACATAGGCAACAAGATTTGGAGGAATCCCAAATAAAAGAAGTAGAGATGAATAAAGTAATTAATGAGTTATATTTAAAGATGGTGAAGATAGAGAATGAATTGTTGCAGTATAAGACTCTGGGGTCTAGTAGAACACTATTGGCTCTAAAAGTTGTTGCAGAAGTTTCAAAAATTTCACAACAAGTGGATAAGGGTTTTGGCAAACAATAAGATGTCTCAAAGGCTTGTGACTGTAAGAATTTAGAGGAGATGCTATCTTTCAGAGTGAAGTGTGCATTTAAATATTGTGATCAAGTACATGCAAGTTATAATACCCTTGTATACATGAAGTGTTGCTTCAAAGAAAACAAACTGAAGTTGCAAGAGGTAATAAGGAAATGGAGGCCTTCTCATTTTGAACTTAGTCAAGTTCATGAAGTTACAAGGAGAGATCCAGATGCCCCTCTAGAAACTAAGTCAATTGTGCAGATGATAGAGGCTATATCAAGTAATTTAAGTTATATTGAATAGGAGGAGGATAAGGTAAATTAGAGTATGTCTTCTTTCATTGAAAATATTCACTAGTCAATCCTAGAAATAATTGATAAGAATGGAAAGGTAAAAGATGTGCAGGAATGGAAGATGGAATTCAAAGAATTTCCTTGAAAGGTTGTTAATCGGTTGAAAGGGGAAGATAATTTTAACATTGGTAGATTCAATGATGTCCTTGATAATATTTTCTCTCTGAAAGTCAATTTTACCAAATTTCAGGTTGAAACCCGTATGATCACTGGAGAGAAGTGGTGAGACTTAATGCTAATTATTTCTGACATTTCACACTTCAAATGGCCAACACATGTTTACATTGCAGGATGGATAAAAAAATACTTAAGGAAGCCCGATGAGTTGCCAAAGAAGGATGCTAATGAAGAAACAACCATATTGGATTAATCTTCTTTATGTTTTAGTTTTAATTTATTTTTTCTTATTGTAACTTAAACGTTGTCATTTGTAGTTAGTTAGTTTTTAGGAATAAATGTGTTGGTTGGAAGCTTGTTTGCATCCCATCAATTTTGTATAAGATGGGATACCACAACCAATAAAATTATAGGCTAGTAGATATAGAGACTGATATTATTGATATGATGATATAATATTGTAGTATATGGATAATGTACTTGGATAGCGATTGTAACCAATTTGAAAACCAATTGTAATCACATTTTTTATTAATAGAAAGAAATTGCCTTTTTGTCCAAGGTTGAGGAAGTAAGTTCATTTCCCTTTGACTAAATTGGTCCTTTGCATTTATCAATTTCAAGGATTTCCCCTTTGTTGTTAGATGTTAGAGAATTGAGGTTTCAATTTTTGTTTCTTGATCATCAAGGGTTGTATACGAATTTCTCATCTATACATTCCTTGTCTAATTGGTTTCCCCTGCCAAGGAATTAAATTCATTTAGACTAGAATAGATATTGTAATCAATTTATCCTTGATTTCATGGTAGATGGAGTTTTGACATAAATTTGCAAAGTGTACATGAGGGTTCAAACAAAGCTTGACTACATTCTGCCCAATTAGCTACATAAGGCACTAGTCTAAGTATTTTTATCAGAAAGGATTTTTACATTGAAAATTATTGAGGTTCAGTTCCTTCACCTACGTGTATTTGAAGTTACCAGTAAATAATCTCATACCTAAAAATATTTTCTTTCACGCAATTCAATTTTTACAAAGCATTAAAACACAAGTAAGAAGTAAATATGCTTATTCTGATTAACCTCAAGGAATATTTGTCATCCTAAGAATTCAAGGAAGTCTAAATTCACTATAGAAAGAACCTTTTTGTTTGGGGTGAGGGTTTACCTACCTAGTTTTAGTGAAGCCTAAAGTGCAAGGGAATTAGATTATTCTTTTTCATTGGCCAAGACTGATTGAAGCAATCCTATAGGAGAATTGGAAAATTTATTGGATTTCCAATCTATGGTTTTGGGAACCAACATAGTCTGCAAAGGATATGCTCAAATGGAAGGTATTGACTATGAGGAAACTATTAGGAATAGTCCCAAGAGATAACTGAGAGGGGGGTGAATAAGTTATCTACTAGTTTTAATTCTTTTCTCCAATTAAGTATAGAATAACATTAAGCATAAATACAACAAGATAACACAGAATAGAACACCACAATTTTGGTTACGAGGAAACCAAAATAGGTAAAAACCCCAGTGGGAATTAGCACCCACAAGGAACTACACTAGAGTATAATGATCCCTGTTAGAAGATCTTAAAACCATGTTAGGAGTTTATCTTTACAATGCAATAAGTACAGTGACCTGGTTAAGGGTCAGACCCTGTTAGGAGTCTTTTACAAATAACCCTGTTAGGGGTGAGGACACACTCTCCAAGAGCACACTACTAAATTGATGAAGGTTGCAACCTTTTGCAAAATAGATATACACTATATCTGATAATTGAACTGTTTAAATAGACTTGATGTCTTGATCAGTTCCAGTGAATTGTATGCACTCTCTGCTTCTTCACATAGATCATTAATCGATGAATGAAATAGCCTTACTGCCCCAAAACAACTAGCATTTTGCTCTGTTCTTTTTCTGTCTCTTTTCTTATCATTCACACTTGGTGATCACAAATGAACTGATATATGTATCTTCTTCAAAAGATATGATCAAGTCGACTGTAGGAATCCCTTCAACACTTTTCTTGTTGGCTAAACTAAGCACGCAACATAATTAGAACCGTGCAACTCAAAATGAATAGATGCATCACTTCACATAGTCGACTCCACCAAAATCACTCAAATGTCACACTTCAGATGAAACACATTTAGCACATTTGGTTAATCATCTTTGACTCATAACTAAACATGAATCTAAACACGCATATCCCAAAGATAGGCACAACTGAAGAATCAATAAAATTAATGTCATCTCTCAAAACAATCCTCTAAAGCTATGGCTGGTAAACAGATCAACATAACTCAACTGTAACTAAACTTCTGAATCTGTGTGTATGAACATGGTATAATAACTATGTCTTCAACAAAAAAAACAACTGCCCAAGGCTCCCACATATCCATACTAAAAATTGAATACAATACACTGTTGTATACTATATGTTGTCATCAATGAAAAACATACAGTCAACTATTTGCACAAAGGCAAATCTCCAACAATCTCCCCCTTTGACATTGATGGAAACATTTGATACGAAAAAACACCATCAATCCAAAAGTGTCTTCTTTATTTTCACAATCTTCTCAATATCTTCATCAAAAGTTCCTCTTAACTATTGTATCTCTTTTTACTGTGTTTTTATGACTTTATACTCCCCTAGAGTATATGCTCCCCCTTAATATATACTCCCCATTTGTCATCAATGGAAAAGGATGCCAAATACAAATAAGTATAGGTACTACTCCAGAAGTAGAGTAGTCAACCACTCATCAGTCACCAAGGACTGATGCACTTGCTATAAATTCTAATCAGACTCAAGAAAGGGAATTACTCCCAGCTTCTTCCTGAGATACTCAAAATTATCTTTTGATAAAGGTTTCATAAATATGTCTACCAACTGATCTTTGGTACTCACATAATCCAACTTCACTTCTCTCTCTGCAACTTTTTCTCTTAGAAAATGATATTTTATTTCTATGTGTTTTGTCTTTGTGTGCATCACAAGGTTCTTTGACATATTAATAGTGTTGTTGTTGTCACAGTGAATGACAATAGGATAATTAATATGAATTCCAAAGTCTTTAATCATCTACTTGATCCAAACCATTGTTGAACAATTCAATGTTGCTGCTACATACTCAGCTTCTGTTGTTGACTAAGAAATATAGTTCTACTTCTTTCTTGTCCAAGTAACCAACCTGTCTCCAAGAAATACTACTCTTCCTGAGGTACTCTTTATGTCATCAACACAACCTGCCCAATCTGCATCTGTTTACACATGAAGTTCTACATTTTCTGAATTAGGATACCATAAACCATAGTCTATAGTTCCTTTTAAATATCTGAATATTATTTGTATTTCCATTAAGTGATTCTATTTTGGTTCAGCTGCAAATCTTCCAACAATGCCAACTACATTAGAAATATCTGGTCTAGATTGAGTGAGATATATGATTTTTCCAATCATGGACTTGTAAAGTGTTTTTTCAACTGTTGTGGAGTCATCATTTTTAGAAAGCTTGCTTCTTGTTATCATAGGAGTGCTTATTGGCTTGCAATCTTCCATCTTGAATGTCTTTAATATCTCCTTCACATATTTAGACTGATTTATGAATATACCTCTATTTGTCTACTTTACATTTAATCCCAAAAAGTATTTTATAGGTCCAATCATGCTTATTTCAAATTCTCTTTGCATCTCTTTGGCAAATTCTGCACTAAGCTTGTCATTACCTCCAAAAATAATGTCATCAACAAAGATAGCAACGAGTAATATCCCTTTAGGTGTCTCTCTTATAAATAAGTTGCAATCTGTTGCTCCCTTTTTGAATCCAATTTTTGTCAAGTAGCCATCAAGTCTCTCATACCATGCTCTTGGGGACTGTTTAAGTCCATAGAGGGATTTCTTTAGTCTGCATACCATGTTTGGTTTTTTTGATAATTTAAATCCTTCAGGTTTCTCTATGTAGACTTCTTCTTTCAAGTCACCATTCAGAAATGTTGACTTGACATCCATCTGATATACTTTAAAGTTCTTGAATGTTGCATAAGCTAAAAACAATTTAATAGCTTCCAATCTGCTCAAAGGGGGAAATGTATCAGAGTAGTCAATTCCTTCTCTCTACGCATATCCTTTACATACCAATCTTTCTTTGTTCCTTATCACTGTACCATCTTCATTCATTTTGTTTCTGAATATCCACTTCGTTCCAATCACATTTTTGTCACAAGGTCTAGGGACCAATTCCCATGTGTCATTCTTAATTAACTAATCTAATTCTTTTTGCATTGCATTTTTCCAATCTAAATCATTACATGCATCTTCAACACTTAAGGGTTCAATTTGAGAAAGTAAACATACCTCTTCATCAACGGTTGAACCTTTTGCTCTAGATCTTGTCAAAACTTTACTGCCCTGATCTCCAATGATATCTTCTTTTGAATGGTATCTAGATATGTATTTTGAAATTTTATGTGTGACACTCTCATCTGTAATCTGTGATTCTTCTTCACTTGGTTTAGGGTTATTGTATGATACATCAATACAGTCAAACATTTCTTCAATAACTATGTCTTTATTGATAGGTCTAGGTTCATCTTCAATCATAGGTGCATATTCATAATATCTCTCTTGAATCATGAACTTCTCATCAATCTTCACATGTGCACTTTCAATGATTTTCTTCAACCTTAAATTAAAAAATTTGTAATCTTTTCTCTTAGTAGAGTAACTAAGAAAAATACCTTCATCACTTCTAGCATCAAACTTACCAACACCATCATCTCTCTTGATGTAGCACTTGCTTCCAAAGATTCTAAAGGATTTTACTATAGGTACATTACCAAACCAAAGTTCATAGGGTGTTTTGTTTGCACCTGGTCTTAGTTGAATTTTATTGATAGTATAGACTGTTGTATTGACTGCATCTCTTCAATAGGTGTGTGCAACTTTTCCTTCAATCATGATAGTGCACGTTGTGTCAAGTATTATCTTGTTTCTTCTTTCTGTAATTCCATTTTTTTTAGGGGTTCTGGGTGCACTTAGTTGTCTTTTTATCCCATGTTCTTTGTAGTACTCAAGAAACTTGTCAGAGGTTAATTCTCCTCCTCTATCAGATCTCAGACATTTAATCTTTAATCCAGACTCATTTTCAACTTTAGCTTTGAATATTTTGAATTTCTCAAAAGCTTTAGACTTATCTTTCAAGAACATAACCCACATCATTCTGGAGAAATCATCAACAAACAAAATGAAATACCTTTCACCATAGTATGATCTTGTTTGAGTAGGTCCACATAATTCTGTATGCACTAGATCTAATTTGTTCTCTACAGAGTTTTTTTTTCTTCTGAATGAGTTCCTCACATGCTTTCCCATCACACATTCCCTGCACATAGTATCAACAGGTCTTGCAATACTAGGAAGGTCTCTTACTTACTTTACATTTCTTATCTTTACTATGTTGTCAAAATTGATATGACAAAGTCTTTTGTGCCATAACCAACTATGATGCACTTTTTCAACAAAACAACTTACTTCAGAGTTGAGATAAACAACATTACCTTTGGTCTTTGAACCCGATACTATCATGTCTCCTTCTTTTTTGTTAATAATGCACTTGTTGTTTTTGAATTCCAACTGATATCCTTTATCGAGAAACTATCCAACACTTAGTAAGTTATGATGTAAACCATCAACATACAGAACATCATATGTCTTGTTCTTTCCATCTAAGGTGATAGATCCTCTGCCTATGATAGGTTTGGGAGTGTTATGTCCAAATCTAACCATTCCACCTTTGTACTTATCTAGATGTAGAAATTTGTCTTTGTCTCCTGTCATGTGATTTGAACATCTGTTGTCTATGATCCAGTATGTTTTGATGTCTTCTTGTGAAACTAAAGCCAATTCTTGTGCTTTCTTTTCATCTTCATTTTCCATTTCATCAATCATTTTTTCAATATCTTTTATTGCAATGAATCCAATTTCATCCTCTCCTAAATCATCATCAATCACACCATATTAAACATGATAGCATTCCTTAGTATATTTGGGCTTGTAATCTGATCTAAACTTCTTGACTCTTGTAGGACACTTGGATGCAAAATGGCCAACTTTGTTGCATGAAAAACATTTGAATGGTAGTTGTCCTTCATATTTTCCTTTACCTTTCCTTTCTTTCTTAGCAATCATAGCAATGATTTCTTCTAGTTCTGTATCCACTTCTTCTTTCTCAATATTGCTAAATATGCTCAAGGATTTCTTACCATGGACTGAGGCTTTGAAAGTTGTTTCAATTTTAGGTTATGTCTTCAATCTTGATACCTCAAATGCTGATATTTTGCTAATCAAGGTTTCTCTTTTGAAATCTTTTGAAGATTGCATGGTTTCATCCAAGATGTTTATCTTTCTCTCATAATTTGTTGTCAATGTAGTCATCATTTTTTCCATTATGTCTTCCTCTGAAATTTCTCCACCATTGTTTCTGATTCATGAAACTGCTTCATTAATCCTATGATTGTAAGCTCTGATGTTTTCTTCAGGTGGCATTTCTAAATTGATTTATCTTTTCTTCCATGTCTTTCTACGTGCATTCTTAGCTTGGATGTCTCCTTCAAACATCTATTCTAGGTGTTTCTATATTGAATATGCTTTGTCAACCTTCTTAATCTCAGAAAATTCACTGTCAGATAAGGCACTGATTAGGGCTTCTTTGGAAATTGCATTTTGGGTGAATACTTCCTTTTGTTTATTAGTAGATTCTTCTTTTTCAAGGTCTTTCAAAGTAGGAACATAAATTGCATGAGTAGCAACCTCATAGATCTCAAAACTAACACACTGTAGATGTGTTATCATTTTGTTCTTCTAGTCAAGATAATTTTCTCCATCAAACTTAGGACTCTCTTTTCTGAAGTACGCCATATGATCTACCTTAAGCTATTAGGATTTCTCTCTAAGGCACTTGGTTCTAATACCAATTGTTAGGAATAGTCCCAAGAGATAAATGAGAGGGGGGGTGAATCAGTTATCTACTAGTTTTAATTCTTTTCTCCAATTAAGTACAGAATAACATTAAGCATAAATACAACAAGATAACACATAATAGAACAC
The DNA here is from genome assembly GCA_018584345.1 of Thuja plicata. NCBI lineage: Eukaryota > Viridiplantae > Streptophyta > Pinopsida > Cupressales > Cupressaceae > Thuja > Thuja plicata. The sequence continues at coordinate 937,393 of MU226934.1, forward strand.
CACAATTTTGGTTATGGGGAAACCAAAATAGGTAAAAACCCTGCTGGGAATTAATTAGCACCCACAAAGAACTACAGTAGAGTATAATTATCCCTGTTAGAAGATCTTACAACCCTGTTAGGAGTTGATCTTTACAATGCAATAAGTAGAGTGACCTGGTTAAGGGTTAGACCCTGTTAGGTGTCTTTTACAAATAACCCTATTAGGGGTGAGGACACACTGTCCAAGAGCACACTGCTAGATTGATGAAGGCTGCAACCTTCTGAAAAATAGATATACACTATATTTGATAATTGAACTATTTAAATAGACCTGATATCTTGATCAATTCCAGTGAATTGTATGCACTCTCTACTTCTTCACATAGATCTTTAACTGATGAATGAAATAGATTTACTGTTTCAAAACAACTAGCATTTTGCTCTGTTCTTTTTATGTCCTTTTTCTTATCATTCACACTTGGTGATCACAAATGAACTGATATATGTATCTTCTTCAAAAGATATGATCACGTCGGCTCTAGGAATCCCTTCAACACTTTTCTTGTTGGCTAGAATAAGCATGCAACATAATTACAACCGTGCAACTCAAAATAAATAGACGCATCACTTCAGATAGTCGGCTCCACCAAAATCACTCAAACGTCACACTTTAGATGAAACACATTTAGTGCCTTTGGTTAATCATCTTTGACTCATAACTAAACATGAATCTAAACACACATATCCCAAAGATAGGAGCAACTAAAGAATCAATAAAATTACTGTCGGCTCTAAAAAATAATCCTCTAAAGTTGTGGCTGGTAAACAGATCAACATAACTCAACTGTGACTAAACTTTTGAATCTTCTTGTATGAACATGGTATAATAACTATGTCTTCAACATAAAAATAACTGCGCAAGGCTCCCACATATACATACTAAAAATTGAATACAGTACACTATTGTATACTATATGTTGTCATCAATGACAAACATACAGTCAAATATTTGTACAAAGGCAAATCTCCAACAGAAACTTTCGTGCATGTAACAAGATTGGAAGCAGTAAGACTATTCCTTATATATGTTTCTCATCAGAACTTCAAATTTAACTAGATGGGTTTCAAATCAACCTTCTTAAATTGAGAACTAGAAGAAGAATTATATATTAAACAACCAAATGCATTTCCACTAACTGATCAAAAGGACATGGTATGCCTATTAAAGAATGTCCTATATGGACTGAAACAAGCCCCAAGATCTTGGTACTCAATATTGGATAGGCATCTACTTAATCTTGGCTATATCATAGGTAATTTTGATAGTAATTTATACTGTAAGGTTGACAATGAGAAAATTTTGATAGTTTAAGTATTTTTTGATGACATTATCTTTAGAGGAAATGACAAGCTAAGTCAAGAGTTTGCTTTGGAAATGCAAAATGGGTTTGAGATGTCTATGATGGGTGAAATGAAATTCTTCTTGGGCTTGAAAATTGTCTAATCAGATGAAGGAATATTTGTATCATAGACTAAATGTGTGAAGGATCTGCTAAAGAAAATTGGCTTTGATGATGCAAAACTAGTATGTACCCCCGTGGTGACTGGATGTAAACTCGCAAAGGAAGATGAGAATCCTAGGGTAAATCAATCTAGGTACAGATCAATGGTTGGTGGTTTATTATATATAACTCACACTAGACCAGACATTATGAATGGTGTATGCTTAGTTGCAAGATTTCAAGCAGAACCAAAGAAGAATCATGAAATTGCAGTCAAGAGGATCTTTAGATACTTGAAAGGGATAGTTGACTTTGGGATATGGTATCTTAAAGGGAAATATTTTACTTTGTGTTCTTATACAAATGTGGATTGGTCATGAGATATTTTTGATAGGAAAAGCACAAGTGGTGGAGCATTTTTCTCAGGAAATAGACTAGGCTCTTAGATGAGAAAGAAATAGAGTTTCAATTTACAATCCACTATTGAAGATGAATATGTTATTGTAGCTATAAATTGCACCCAGGTAATATGGATGAAACAAATGTTATCTGATATTGGAATTATCTATGATGAACCCATTACTATCTATTGTGATAAATCAAGTGCTATAAATGTCTCAAAGAATCTGGTGCTACACTCAAAGACAAAGCACGTTTCAATCAAGTTTCATTTACTAAGGGAGAAAGTAAATAAGAAAGAAGTAAAAGTAGAATACATATCTACCAAGGAACATATTCCTAATATCTTTACTAAATTGTTTCCCAAAGAGACATTTGAGTATCTCAAAGGAAAGTTAGGGGTCATTACCCCTACCACTCAAAACTAAGATGCAAAAGGATGCATCAGTCCAAAAGAGCCACATGAAAATATCATTAAAGCTAGATTGATGTATGGAGGCTACTACTCATGGGAAGTAGTATGTGTGGTGAGGGAGAGCTATCTAATCTGAAGGTGAGAGTTTTTAGGAAGCTACAAGGAACTACTAAAATTAGTAAGCTAAGTGTTTAATCAATGTATGGATGTCTTAGAGGTGTGTATGTGAAAGAAATCAGGATGAGGTAGTAGAAACAGAAAAGGAAAAGGAAGTAGACATTGATATGACAAAAACAATTCTGTACATATTTGTCATTGATGTCAAAGGTGAGAGAAATAGATGTGAAAAATACTTTTAGATGAAGAGAAAGAGAAGCTAAGAAGAAATTTGATCAAATGAGAAATAAGTGAGCTAAGATATGTGGTGTGTACTCAAGGGGGAGAAGTTGATGAAGAGAATAGTATGTAATCTTATTGGAACCAAGTCAAGCATGTTCCCAGGGGGATCAAAAGAAGTGCTATTAGAGATACTTTGAAAGATAATGAAGGATATTGTTGTTAGTATTGTTGATTATCTTTCTAGGAGTAAGACTGTTGGTTTCTAATTGTATTACTTATTCTTTTCACATCACATGTTTCTAGCAATGCCAAAGGGGGAGATTATTGGCATATTGGAAAATCTAGATGATGGTTGTGTTGGAATTGATGTCAACATAGCAGAAGGATTGATCAGAGGAAGCAATCAGAATAATTATCTTCTTGATTCTAACTTCATTGTTGCAAGTTAGCCAGTAGAGAGAGATGTTGGAATTTTTGGTGAGAAGAGGATATTTCAAATAAGAAGTCACGCACATAGAGGAATAATTTTTAATATGTTTACCATTTTTACCCAAAGTTAAAGAAGGTTTCATGATGATTTGTATAGGTAACCAAGTTATAGAAGGTGACTAGAAGATAGGGTGATAGACTGTGCCAAAAAGAAGACAGAAAAAGGTTATGTGGGCTCGATGGAGAGAGAATTTTATGAAGAAAACCTAGGAGTGTGTAGAAGACATGCTTAGGTGTCTTCAACTCAGAGGGTTTGTACTTTAGAGGTCTGCAAGGCGTAATCTTATGATCTCAGTGACTTGTTGACAGTGTTCTTCAAGTGTGATGGAAATGGATTGGCAAATCCAATAGTTGTGATGGATTTAAATGATTGATTATTTTTCATAATACTATAGGATATTCTTGAATAATGTGCTTGATGAGTTGGCAATACATGTTGATCCAAAGAATGCTATAGTATTGTTCATTTTCTTGGCTGACCTAGTTGGAAAATTGTAAGGAAACTCAGATGCGGAAACAGCTTCCTACACTAATCTCTAAAGGAAAGTATTGTGCAAATTCTTTTAAATCCTTACAATTTCAGATTCGTTAACTACTTTAACAAAGATATTGCAACCATATACCATGCATACAGAAAATAGAGAATGAAACAATCATTTACCCTGGGGAAAACCTTTCGGTAAAAAACCCCAGCACTCTAAAACCTGCACAATGTATTATCTTCAACACAACGGTTACAACACACTTGCAATGCAAGTTCTTTTAGGAGGCAATCGACACACACAGACAAATCTAGTAGCACTAGATTATACCAAAAATACACTCTTTTTGTATCCTTTCCTATAACCCTAAAAAATGCTTATATCATTGTGCTTTCCTTTTTAGGGCAACTCCCAAAGATAGTCGTATTAGGGTTTTACCATTCTCCAAGAAAATAGGATTGGAAGAGTGTATAGTACTCAACTTTATTAGTTGCCACATGTCATTGCATGTCTTCACCTATCATTGAAATCTCCTAGAAATAGCTCTTAGGTGTCATAGGAATCCGTCATAACCGTTTCAGCCATGATCTCCTTACACACAATTCAAGATGCCGACACATCAAGTGGAGTGACACATCAACATGCCAACTAGACATGTACACTCACACTTAATTATATTATTTGCAAGAAATAAATTTTACAGAACAAATAATAAGAATAGGAATTATCCAAGGTTGAGACACCTTATTCCTAACATTATCCCACTTGTCAAACACCTTGTGAGAGCAATAGGAACATAACAGGAACTAACCACTATAGGCCAAAAGGCCCATAGACTCTGAACACCATCTAAACTTCGTAGTGCCCACTAGCTTCATTAATGCATCTGCAACATTATTCACAGTATCTACCTTCTCCAGATTTACCTTTCCATCTTCCACCATATCTCTCACAAAGTGAAACTGTACATCAATGTGCTTCGTTCTGGCATGGAAAGTTGGATTCTTCACAAGAAAAATAGCGCTCTAACTGTCACACCAAATAATAATCTGTTCTGCATCAACACCAACATCAGAACACAATCTCCTAAGCCAAATGGCTTCCTTACAAGCATGAGTAGAAGCCATGTACTTAGCTTCTGTAGTAGACAAAGCAACCACAGGTTGTCGCTTACTCATCCAACTGATGGCACCACTAAACATAGTGAACACATAAGCACTGGTGGATCTCCTACTATTAATATCACCTACCCAATATGAATCCACAAACCCATGAATACAAATTGAATGCGGAGATCCAAAAGAGTTACCATGGTAACATATGGAGTAATCTGATGTACCCCTCAAATATCTGAATACTCGCTTAACTGCATCCCAATGTACCCGTCTAGGGTTAGCCATAAACTGACTTAGGACTCCCACTGCTTGGGTAATGTCTGGTCTAGTACAGACTATAGCATACATAAGACTTCCAACTGCACTAGAATAAGGTACTCTACTCATGTCCTCCACATCACTAGGATATTTTGGACAATCATCTACAGATAACTTTGTTCCCATTGAAACAGGAACACATAGTGGTCTACAATCTTCCATGCTAAACCTGTCCAACACAGACTTCACATACTTACTCTGACTCAACCAAAGTTTTCTGTTAGACCTGTCTCTACTGATTTCCCTACCCAAGATGTACCTTTCTGCCCCAAGATCTTTCATCTCAAACTGTGCTGACAACTGAGATTTAAAATCAGAAATCATACCCGTAGCCTTCCCAAACAATAACATATCATCAACATATAATGCAACAATAAGAAGGTGATCATTTTCAACTCTAAAATAAACACAATGATCTGATTTTGATCTTACAAATCTAATTGACAACACAAAGGCATCAAACTTAAGGTACCACATCCTAGGAGATTGCTTCAAACCATATAGAGATTTCTTTAATCTGCAAACTAAGGATTCTTTACCTTTAACAATGTAGTTCTCAGGTTGTGACATATAAATCTCTTCCTTCAAATGACCATGAAGGAAAGTTGTCTTCGCATCCATCTGTTCTATCTCTAAATCATATGATGCAGCAAGAGATAATAGAAATCTAATGGATGTCAACTTTGCAACAGGAGAGAATATTTCACCATAATCTATT
>MU226934.1:952062-963229 GCA_018584345.1 Thuja plicata
CCTCTCTCTCTCTCTCTCTCTCTCTCTCTCTCTCTCTCTCTCTCTCTCTCTCTCTCTCTCTCTCTCTCTCTCTCTCTACCGTGAGCATGAGTTTGCCTCATACTCCCGCTAAAGTGGGGGCTAAATGTATAGTCCTAAAAAATAAGAACTTGCTTTTGTTTTCATTTTGGGACCATTTTAGCCCAATTTAGTGTGTTCCTTATGTTAGGACCTCACATTGCACCTAATGCATACATAATTTAAATCAAAATCCTGCCTTCTACTTCAATCTTGTTCAAGATTCTAAGTTGGCTCTAATTTCTATGCACAATTTCCCATTTACCCATTCATTCACATAATTCATTTCCCTCTTGGGCCCCATTTCAAGATTTAGATGCATTTGTGATCAATTTTCCTGCTTATCTTTCCATTTTTTCTTGAACCACTTAACACCTCTTGAATCCCGCAACCTTACCTCAAAATTTACACCTTCTGGGTATAGGTCAAACCAATTTTGACCTAAACCTTGGGGTTGAATTTTGGTGGGTTTCAAGCCCAATACAAGGTGTTTTCATTTTCCCGCCTAGTGAGGTCGGCCTTCGCGAATTTGGACCCTGAAATCACTTTAAAAGGAGACCCCTTCCCTTCATTTTGACATACATTATATACATATACATAAAATAAATCAAGAAAGTTATTGTGCATTCAAGGAGTTCAATAAATCAAGTATTCATTGAAGGCATTCATCCATCTTCATGCATTTCCTTTCATAGATCTATCTTCTTTCTCCCTAGGAAGAAAAAGGATTTTGTGGCTTAAGAGTTTGAGGTTAAAGGTTTTGTAAACAACTAATTCACCCCCCACCCCCCCTCCCCCCTCCTCCCCCTCTTAGTTCTTTATTTCCATATTATTAACATGTAGTAGATCTACATTCATCTATTCAAGTCTTCATCTTCTTCTTCTTCAATCCAATATTGAAGCAAATTGCAGGTATCTACTACATGAGGTTTTGTCTTACATGGTTTTTGTGTTTATTCAAGGCTATTGCATTAACATGTTTGATCTCATACTAAGTATAATTGCATCTACATGGTATGATACATTTCTATTTTTAGATTAAATTTCTTCTACATGATAGCATTTCCTTTATTTACACTTAAGGTTAATTCCTAAACAGGGGCTTGACCAAGGCAAGCTCCTCCCCCCAACAATTTTCCCTTCTCTCTTGTGTGCAGGCGCAAGTCTCAAAGTGCAAATATAGCTACAAATCGGATAAGCCAATCTGAAGACCTTTCCAAATACACTTTTATATTCGGAATTATAACAGTATCAGGTATAGGTCGAACCTTCGACCTATACCCAGGTATTATGAGTGCAGATCCTGTTACAGAGTCGGAAAGAAAATCAGAAGACTTTCCTAGATCAACTTTGATGTTTCTGATTTTGACCATCTCAGGTATAGGTCAAACCTTCGACCTATAATTGGGTATAGGTCGAAAAACTTTCGACATGTTCCCAGAGTAGAACATGAAGTTATAATTTGCTGAGATACAGGTTAGATATTTATGGATTCGGGTATCAAGACATTTTAGGACTCTGGTAGACATAAAAACCAATATTTGAATACCTTCTTCTTCCATTTTCAGGTGCACACATTCCTATACCTTGCATCTACTTTGATACATTAGATCAAATCTTCTACTATATCTTCTTTAGTCATAAGCATAAGACCTCTTGTTATCTTCTTCCATATCTCACAAGGAATACCCTAAATCCACCTTCTAGCTAAATATTGGATGTGTATCCCTTCATCCTTTTGGGTTGTATAAATAAAATTTGGCCCAAGGATTGGATTTTGGGTCTTCTAATGTATGTGTAATTAAGTGGTCTACCATTGGATGTCATTTTACACTCTGTGTGTGTGTGTGTGTGTGCGCGCACGCACGCACGTGTGTACAAAAGTTCAAAGGTGAGGTGAAGAGAAACAATCTCGTGGATGAGATCAATGAATTTCAACTAACTCTTCCCACGTTGTATTCTTCACCACTGACATGGCAGCTCACAATACAAGGCCATGAATTAAGATTATACAGTGTAAGGATAATAAGATTAAGTTTCTCTAACATGAACAAATCCAATTTCTGTACGCATAATGTGTGAGCAGAAAAGTGAGACAAATTATCTCTGGAGTTGGGGTGTATGCATGGATTTATAAACTTGTACATATATGTTAGTTTTATTAGTTATCAAATAGCATAAGATGTGGTTCCTTCTAAATAGTTAGGAATACATGAACTCTTCCCAAGAACCCTCATTTCTTAGATATCATTAGAGAAACTATCCTTTGTATGTCTAATATGTATGTCTAATTTAAGGAAGCATAAACAAGGCTCCCAATTTTTTTTGTAAGAAGTAGCAGAGTGTTTCATGACTGCAAGATTTCACAAATGGGGGTTTGATAAATAGATTTAAGATACTTTTAGTAAACGCAATTAATAGACCCTTTTTAAAGCTACACAAATAAGGGACTCTCTAATAGGGTACGAACATTTATCCAAGCGCCAAGCGCATAGAAATTTAAAGAATATATATGTCACAGATAATGGTTTGAATGAGTTTCCCTTATTAGTAGGAAGAGCAAAATGAACTTCTAGGGAAAGTCTACATATGAGGATTGTCGTTCCTCAAGAGGGAAAGTTTTCCTAATAAGGTCCGGATAGAAATTGAGGAAGATCGATGGGAAATGAAAAAAATACAACACATAGCTATCTGAGTTCTTTAGTAATCAACCATTACATAATAGAATAAATGATTTACTGTACGATTTCTATAACTTTTCATAAGATAATGTTAGAAGGAGAACATTGAGTCATTACCTCAATCCTTCTAAAAGAAACAAATGAACCTATTTGTGGAAACGTCTTCCCAAGCGATAAAGGAAGACAAAATTGATGATCATTGTCTTTATGTCGATTGTCAAAGGACTATCAGTTTATGCAAGTCATTAAACTTCCTCTCTCCTTAGTTGTTTGTCTCCCCTATGTCCACTGGGATTGAGGACCACCTTTCATGTCAAGACTCGGTGCAACTGAGCGCGCTTATCCTCCTCACGATGCTAAAAATGTGACCCTTTCAACTCCCCATAACCAAACATGTTTCCTCCCACTCCCTAAAATGTAGGAGTGATTACAAGGAAGTGGATGTTGTTTTTTTTAATGAAATGGGTTGTGACAGCAGGACAGTCTGCACGCATTTCTTCCATTTCTTTCCTATTCCCAGTTGTCTTGGGTTGTTACTCATGAAGGAATTACTCTGCCTCATTTACCCCATTTTTTACTCTTCTCTATAAGAGGAGACTCGACAATAATTCATAGGTCATCGCATTCCAAAAACCCAAACTCTTATATCATTGTCGCACTCTGATTATGGAGTGGATGATTGCAATCTTATGCCTCTAATAACAAATGCAAATACTTCAATTTCTCCTCTACTACGACCTAATTCAAATGGTTTGGCTGCCATGCGGGAATTAGGGGTTAATTCAAAATCAAGAAGGCATGATACACATAGGAATGACAGAAGTGGTGAGTCAATCTTGTAGCCAATTCAAAGACAAACGGAGAATCAAGCTCCTCAATGAGGTCTATCAGGGTGCGTCGACCCCCAATGAAATTTACTGATTATGAATTGTTATTTTATAATCAGGAAGCACCTGAATTATTTCTATCCGATCAAGTAGATCCAGGAAATTATAGGGATTCTTGCAAAGATACTAATTGTAATGAATGGATGGAAACTATGCAAGAGGAAATAGACTCGCTGATGGCAAATCAAACTTGGGATCTAATGCAACTTTTGTCTAATCATGGAGCATTAAAGAATAATTGGGTATACAAATTGAAAGAGGAAGGAGGAAGGAAATGTTATCATGCTAAAATAGTTGTGAAGGGTATGATCAATCAAAAGGGATAGATTTTGATGAAATCTTTTCACCAGTTGTGAAGATGATCACAATTCGAGTAATCTTGGGTTTATCATTTTTCTGAGATCTTCAACTTGAACAACTTAATGTCAAGACTACATTGTTACATGGTGATATTGAGGAAGAGATGTGTATAGAGTAGTCTAAAGGGTTTTAAAATAGGGGCAAGAACATCTATATTGTAGGTTGAAACGAAGTTTGTATGGGCTCAAGCAAGCCCCAAGGCAGTGGTATCTTAAATTTGATCACTTTATGACTCAACATCAATTCATACATTGTGAATTTGATTCGTGTGTTTACTACAAGAAGCTTCCCAATGGTGATTTTGTTCTTCTTTTACTTTATGTTGATGACATGTTGGTGATTGGTACTAGCATGAGGGTTGTTCATGAATTAAAGCAACATTTAGCTAATAGATTTGGAATGAAGGACTTAGGGGTGGCAAAGAGCATACTTGGGATGACCGTTATTTAGGATAGATGGAAAAAAGAAATCAAATTTTCACAAAAAATACATTGACAAAGTTTTGGATCAATTCAATATAACGGGTGCTAAGATTACAAACACTCCACTTCCTAGTCATTTTCATTTATCTTCTGACATATGTCCCAAGACACAAGAAGATCAAAACTTTATGAAAGGAATCCTATATTCATTAGTAGTTGGCAGTCTCATGTATGTCATGGTTTGTACTCTTCCAGATATTGCTCATGCAGTAGGACTAGTAAGAAGATTAATATGCAATCTAGGTAAAGCTCATTAGGATGTGGTTAAATGGATCTTAGGATATTTAAAAGGTACTTCATATTATGCTTTGTGTTTTAGAGGGATTAATGTATAGCTGAAAGGATTTGTTGATTATGATCTGACTGAAGATCTAGACAAATGGAGATCCACTACAAGTTATATTTTCACATTTGTAGGGGCAACAATCAGTTGGGTTTCCATATTGCACCCATTAGTAGCTCTCTCTACCATTGAGGCAGAATGCATGCCTCTCACCAAAGGAGAAAAGGAGATGATATGGCTATAGTGGTTGTTGAGTGATTTGAGATGCAAATAGCATGACTTCGTTATGTTCTATGCTAGCAACAATGTCATTCATTTGGCTAAAAATTATACATCATCGTCGCACTAAGCATATTGAAATACAATATCATTTCATTCAAAGTATGCATGAAGAGGGAAAATTACATGTTGGAAAGATTGACACTAAGCTTAATCTCACTAATGTGTTGACAAAGGTGATACAAGGGGAGAGTTCAGATTTTGTAGGACTTCTCTTGATGTTATCAAGATGTGACATTAGGAGCAAAGTAGGGGAAAGTCTCTGATATTATGCAATAGGCATTGGACTTCAAGTGGGAGATTGTTGGATATTTGAAGCCTAGTGATCTTTCGTCTTTCTCTACAAGTGTCTATTGAAAATTCACATTCTGGATAAGACAATCATGTTTATTTATCGGAATAGATTTCTATTGTATTGTCATTATAAAAGTTGAGATTAATAAAGATTTTTCCTTGGTTAGAAAGTAGATATAGCCTTAATGGTGAACCACTATAAATTTTTTGTATTGTCTATGTTTGTTTGTTCTCTATTTTAATTTTATTTCTACATTTATTTTTTCACACTTCTTCATTTACAGATAAAGCCCTTGTTTAGCATGCCAAAGGTAAGGGGATCAATACCCCACATTTCCATTGTGATACATTTAGTATTGCTATTGTGTTTAAATTAATCCAAATATTCAAACAATTTTATGAAACGTGTTCAGTACCATGTTGATAACATTTTTTTACCTTTTGTCTTAATCTCTCAGATCAAATAATCCACGATATAATTTGTCATTCATACCCCATATCCCCAATTACATTAACTTTTCCTTCCAAATTTTGTGTTGAAAAAGTACAAAATTTTCAAAAACTTGAAGGATTAATGGGATTGATGTGAATCAAACATGCAACCTTTTGATATAGAGTCTAGCACACTTTAAGATAATACTTGACCTTTTGAATATAATTAGTATTGAATCTGAGAGATAGCTTTAACATAGCTTCTCTTAATTAATTAATTTATATTCAAATTAAATATATATCTAATATTAATTATGAATATGGAAGAAATAATTAAAATATATCATTAAAAATTATAATTTTGAAATATAGTAAAAAATTCAAATACTTAAAATCTAATCTTAATATATATTAAATAAAAAATAATTTTAAATTAAATAATTATTATTATCATAAAATGTTAATGGATATATTTATTTTTTCTTTTTAGTACAATAATGTGGGATGAATTGTTAAGAAATTAGACATATTAGGAACCATTAAAAAATACACAAACAAGATTTTAGTGTGCTTCACCAATTTGGCTATATTGGTGGAAAGCAAGGCTTCAAACTTTATTACTCATTGCAACTTAATTACATAAGAATTTTCCCTTATATAAATACAAGAGTCTTCAAAAGAAGACGAAGGAGTAAAGGATGGAAGAGTAAATGAAGAGTTGGACTTCACATCCAACAATCTCCCACTTGAATTTTGATTCGTGCTGCAACTTCACATCTGAACAACCTCCCACTTGAAGTTTGTTTTTCACAAACTTTGTCTCAAAAACAATTACCAAATCCCATGATAATAAATGGGACAAGAATCAATCGCCATGGTTGTATAGGCTAGTTGCTAATCACATCCAACTAACCATTAGTAAATCATGCCAACATATCCTACCCATACAACAAATTTTCTATCATTGTGCTAATCCAATGTTTGCTCAAAAATACCATCTTCTAGGATGACAGAACACAACAAAAATCCTTTTATGTGCAAAAAATATAAAGACCCTTGCAGTCTAGTGAAAAAACATAAACATTGCATGAGCAATGTCAAAGAAAACAACTCAAGTCTACCAATCAACACTTACAGAAAAGGTATCAGAATAATCAAATCACAATGATCTACAAACTATAGTCAGCCTAATGCAAAATAGCTTATGTGTTGCTTAATTCTCTCACCTTTGATCTCACGTCACTTTTTCCAAGTCCTCGTTAAAAATCATGTAGTGTTGTTAAGAAATAATGAAGTACAACAACAATAGATGACCAAAAACTAGTGAATAAAATATTCACATAGAGAAGATCCAAATTGTATCCCATCCCTTTATCAGCACCTAAAGACCCTTGCAGTCTAGTGAAAAAATATACACATTGCATGAGCAATGTCAAAGAAAACAACTCAAGTCTACCAATCAACACTTACAGAAAAGGTATCGAAATAATCAAATCACAATGATCTGCAAACTATAGTCAGCCTAATGCAAAATAGTTTATTTGTTGCTTAATTCTCTCACCTTTGATCTCACGTCACTTTTTCCAAGTCCTCGTTAAAAATTATGTAGTGTTGTTAAGAAATAATGAAGTACAACAACAATAGATGACCAAAAACTAGTGAATAAAATATTCACATAGAGAAGATCCAAATTGTATCCCATCCCTTTATCAACACCTAAAGACCCTTGCAGTCTAGTGAAAAAACATACACATTGCATGAGCAATGTCAAAGAAAACAACTCAAGTCTACCAATCAACACTTACAAAAAAAGGTATCGGAATAATCAAATCACAATGATCTGCAAACTATAGCCAGCTTATTTGCTGCTTAATTCTCTCACCTTTGATCTTGCATCACTTTTTCCAAGTCCTCGTTAAAAATCATGTAGTGTTGTTAAGAAATAATGAAGTACAACAACAATAGATGACCACAAACCAGTGAATAAAATATTCACAAAGAGAAGATCCAAATTGTATCCCATCCCTTTATCAACACCACCAAGTGCTAAGTTGTGTCAAGTATGATGTCTTTTACCTCTCCAAATAAAAGCATTAACAACACCTAACCAACATGGATGTAAGCTTCACTAACCAAGGAAGAACAAACTAAAAAATATTCCAAAACAAGGAACTAATCCAGTCATCTCCTGCTAGAAGATAAATCTACCGAACATCTCTTGCTAGAAGATAAATCTACCGAGTAGACCAAGACTAGGGAGTGAGAATGCTCCTCCAAGGATAGACCAAGTCACAATGACTCTCTACAAGAACAATCTCCTCTAGGTCTATAATGAACTCACGTCTATAACCAGGTGTAAGCTCTTTGGTTTTCATGTTGAAACCTCCAAAGATAAATTTTCTCAACATATTTTCTCTAAGCACAAAAGAACTCTAGCCTCACCGAAGTCTCCTAATATTTAAGAACACCTCCATGATCAACACTACACTGTCATGAAGCGCTCCAACCCAATAACCAATGTACTCTAGACCACTGTCAAAACTCGCATTGCACGTCTACATAACTTGGGACCACAACATGACAACGTGATCTATCATCTCCACAAAGGAAGACCGCATGCTTTAACCCATCAAGTGATTAGAATCAAGAGTCCACCACAACACAAAAAAATATCTTATAAACAAAGATCAACATGTACCCATCAAGTGATTAGAATCAAGAATCCACCACAACGCAAAAAAATATATCTTATAAACAAAGATCAACATCTCCGCATGCTTTAAAGAGCATAATCTGTAAGTGAACCTTTACCATGCCAACACTCTAATCTTGAATCAAGAGCCCACCATAGTACAAAAAATAACCTTTACCATGCCAACACTCTAATCTTGAATCAAGAGCCCACCATAGCACAAAAAAACATCTTATAAACAAGGATCAACATCTCCAATCACATAGAGATAACCATCTCCTCACAATATAACTCTCACTACCAAAAACTCCGAATATAACTCTCACTACCAAAAACTCCGACTCAAGGATCAACATCTCCAATCACATAGAGATAACCATCTCCTCACAATATAACTCTCACTACCAAAAACTCCGACTCAAGGATCAACATCTCCAATCACATAGAGATAACCATCTCCTCACAATATAACTCTCACCACCAAAAACTCCCACTCAAGTGTAATACCAAAATATAACTCTCACTACCAAAAACTCCCACTCAAGTGTAATACCAAGGTATACCTGGTATCATGATGAAAACACCCTAATTATCCATCCAATAATGATAATCTCAAACACCAAATCCACATCAAATTTGATTTACCAATCTACAACAAATAGCCATGTTCATGAACATCATAAACAGAATCTTAAAATGATACCAACTCCATGCTTAACATATATAACTCACAGCTACAATTGCTCCATAATATTGTTGTTACGTACACATTCAATTTTCAATTTCACCTTTATCGCATTTGCAGACTCCTAATCATTTCAGTATGCAGAAGATTCTCCTTTTCCCAAAACCATCCCTTTAAACAAATGACGCAGGAATCACATCGACACCAAGCTCAAGAAACATGCACAACAGAGCAGCCGAGAACAAACTCTGCTCATTCGGTAATGCTATACAAAAGATTCAACGCACAAGGCAATAAAATTCACCAGAGGAGGCCAAGCAAAGCAATGGCAACACCAAGCGAAACGTATTCGAGACAAATCCATACTCTGGGCTTCAACAATTGCGTGAGCATTCTAGATGAGCACGAATGAACCCTAAAAAACTCCTGCTCCAGATCCATTGAAACCCTAGAGACAGTCTTTAAAAATCCCTTAAACCCTTATAAAGACATCTCACAATTCCCAGCTTCTGAAATTAGCTCTCTATGGCCAATTCTTGCACCTCGGGATACCACTCAGCAAACCAATTTACCCTAATCCCCCCAATGTGACCACATCAATCTGCATTTCTTTAAGATAAATAAGCACTACAAAAAAATAGATTGTGTTTAGCCTCAGGTCACGCCGCCAAATCTTTAGCCTCTGTTTAAATGCAGATGCCCTCTTTAAATTTGCTCTTTGTGCATCTCACGGGCTCTGATACCCAGTGCTAAGAAATTAGACAAATTAGAAACCCTAAAAAGAAATACACGAGACAAATCTTTAACCCCTGTTAAAATGCAGATGCCCTTTTTAAGTTTGCTCTTTGTGGATCTCACGGGCTCTGATACCCAGTGTTAAGAAATTAGACAAATTAGAAACCATTAAAAAACTACAGAAGACAAGATTTTTTACTACATCCTCCGGAAAATGGAACATCAAAGTTTTTCACTACACTTCTCTGGAAAGGACCATAGTTTGGTCGATGAGCGGGAATCACAAACAAATACGCTTCGATTTTTGTATCATAATTTCTGTTTTAAAACAGCATGGCGAGGAGCAAGACCAGATAGATAGATAAATTTGCTCCCTGTAGACTCCACCTACCAAAAGAAAACTGTAGTTATAAGCTAAATACAAGCTTACTGTTATAAGCTTATGCTAACATTAAGCTTAATACAATACCGCTCAAATTTATCTTAGTTACGTACGGAATTCCTTATGTATTCATCATCGGTAAGGAATTCATTATTGGGTGAAAACTGGGCAATGACTGGAATACCATTTCATCGAAAAGCTCTAAAAAATAGAATTGATCGATAGGACTAGAGTGAGGGGCTAGTTCCTTGGAAGTGTTTAAATCCCATAGCATACAATTTGGAAAGAAAAATTGCTCATAGGTAAATATAAATGCCCTTTTATTGAGTTGTCATGACGATTACATATCTTCAAATAAAGAAAAACCACTTCGCCTTCAGCTCTAATTTTGGAACTGCACACGATGATGTGCCTGCTCCCACGCACTTGACAACTCCTCAGCAAGTAAACACAAGAGATTTAAAACACTTTCCTTTTATTTATGCCATTACATACGTACTTCTTACCCGCATACTACTACTCTACTCTACCACATATTTCCTGGCATGTAAATGCCTGCCAACACAAACAGGCAAAAAAAAACCCAAATGTCAGTTCAACAATTGGAAATGAGAAGAAAAGAAGAGGCAAAAAGGCATGGGTGGTGAGTGGGAAATGAAAGAGAAGAGAAAGGAAAGGAGAATACCGCGTTGTTGAATGTCGCAGCGGCGTGGCTGAACATTGCAGCGTGAAGGGAGTTCTCTTGCCCTCTCCATCATTTGTCTTTGTTGTTGTTGTTGTTGCCTTCCACGTCCCCCCTGGTTGGAATCCTGTCCATACTCCTGCTCCTGCTCTTGCTCGAACACTCTCTGTATGGCATCGCACCTGCACTGCTGAGGCATCTGCTGCAGCTCTTCGCAGCACCTGCGTGGTGGCTGA
>MU226934.1:963279-975023 GCA_018584345.1 Thuja plicata
CCCTGCCCCCTCTGCCCCCGCCCCTGTCCCTGCCCCTGCTCTCCCCTCATGAAATCTCTGCACTCACTCAGCCGCCTCGGATCGCACTGCTGCTGCTTCCCCCCCTGATTCCTCTCCTCATCATCGCACCCTGCCAATGCCATGCTCACTGACATCAGCACTACCACCCCCATCGCCACCCATTTCAAGGACTGCTGCTTCATCTTCGGGAATCACTCAAATTGTGCTGCAAAAGGAGTAGTGGAAGATGTGTGTGTGTGTGGAGAAACAGGGGAGGAGGAGAGGGGTATAAGTAGGGAGGGGAGGGCAGGGGAGGGGAGGACGTAGCTGGGTTTTTGCATGGGAGGCCTGCAGCTGGAGTCTTGCATGGCGGCAAGTGGCGGCTGCAAGGCTCGGCATCTAAGCTGCATGCGGCGCCCACACAGCGCCAACAACAGCAGAGCTTTTTACGTAACACTTTTTCTTCATTAATTATGTGACATTTCAGGTTTTTTCTTGTGTTTTATTGTTTACATTTTAGGGGCCAATGATTTACTTTTTGGGAGTAACAATTTCTATGACTCCGTCGACGCCAATATTAGCCTCAGGAAACAGACTCGGAGATTCCATCCCCTTGACAAAATAAGCAAGTAGTAGCGGCATGGAGTGTACGTATATAGAATGGCATACTGGAGAATGCATTTGAAGTCTTTCTTTCTTCTTTTGCACTGGCTATTCACTAGTTCACATTTACATAGCACTTTGGTAATGTGTAGATTTGAAATCTTTGCTTCATTTATGGTAGTAAGATGTATTGCTTCCAAGCATTCATTGTAGATGAATTCGCGGGAGGAATATTTTCGTAGTTTAAGAATCATTATCAACTGTTTGTTTAGAGGGTACAAGAAATATATACAAACAAAGAGGTCTTAAGAGGTGATATATCTTTCATTCAAGATTGACTTTAGTTAGTGTGTGGTAGAGAAATACATTTTCACTGGACTGTCAATACAAACAAAGAGGTGAGGTCTTAAGGGGTGGTATAGGTGGTTAAGGACATTGTGTTTTATCTATATATGTCTTCAAATCAGTTCTTTTAGTCTCGATTAATCTAGTGGGCTAGTTTAGGTTTGGTCTATCACTCTAAGTAGATTATAGGGGGGACTCCCTTATCTAGAGCTAAGCTCTAAGACACTGTGTTGACTCTATTGATTCCACTTGGTTATAGTAACAAAGATTCATGGGGAGAGAGTCATTATTGGCAAGTATTTAATAGATAGAATTTAGTTAGTGTGCCACCAAGAGGCAATATATGTCCACTTTGTCATCAATGCAAACAATAGGCTTTAGTTGTGTCACGCATGGTATTATCAATGGTTGATTGGTTAGTAGACAAAAGCACATGGAGATGTTTCATTTTGAGTGGATCTTATGTCAATTTGGGCTTCATCAAACTACGCCTTGACTAATGATGATGAGTGAGATGATATTGTTGAGCTTATAGTAGATAATGACATGCGGTGGCCCTAGATTTCTAAGTGTGGTGTGATTGGGAGAGGCCTTACTCATTTTATGCATTAGACCTTCCTTCATTTTAATGACTATATAATCGATCCTAGTTGATGAGGAGTGCTAGGATGGTGACTATGATATAATGTAATAACTTTTTGTCAAATTTGACTCTTAAGGTTTTTATAATATGATGTTGCATGTGAATAATAAAAATCATGATAGGAAAGGAGCATTACATATAGGGTGTCATTGATTTATTTGATTGAGCATCTCACCTAGGGTGTCCTAATAATGTTAATGAGGAGGTTAATGTGAGATCATTAACATGCAAGGTAGTATGACCCATTGTTTGATACCATTAGTTAGTCATGTGAAATTAATAGTTAGTCATGTGAAATTAATAGTTAGTCATGTGAAGTTAAAGTGGCAATGAAGTATGCTATATTTTGGCAATGTAGTATGCTATATTTTAACATGAGTGGGACAAGGCCATCACTACACTACACAACTAACACACTACACAACTAACACATGCGAAAAGAAGCCACTTATGATGTGGGGATAACCTAGATACAAAGTTGGATTAGTGAGAGGCTCAAAGAGCAATGGTCACATCTTCAAACGATACCATGTATATTTGACTTAGGAGTTAGATGATAGATGGGTCACTACATGGGTCATCTAAATAGAGGTGGCCAACGTACATGAATTCTCTGACATAGAAACAAGACTTTATGTGACAATTTACTTTCTTTTGTGAGCCAAAAAATAATTAGTCACACAAGGAACCATTTTAACCTAACCTTTATCTTGTGGGGGCCAAAAAAATATTTGTAAATCACAAGGGAAACATTTCAACTTTCTATTTGTATCGTGTGAGGGCCGCGCGAACGCGAGCCCCCTCTGTCACAAATTATGACGTGCACTCTCCACAATGGGAGATGCTAGGCAAAGCCCCCTTCAAAGTGCAATGAAGGTGCTTTCCCTAGGCCATCGGCCTTCCTGATCACCGATTGACCCCGCCCAGGTAAGTATGCTTCTAACTACCCCCTCCCCTCCTACTTCTACTCTCTCTTCTCCACTGCTTCCCTCTCCCCACGCATGTGGGATCATTATCACCATTTCTATCTCCCTCTTCATCATTTAAACAGACGCTTTTGCCAGCCCCTCTTCGCTCTGTAAACGGATTTTGTGCTCCCAGGCTACAAATAACAACTCTCGTTAGCAACCAAGGCAAATCCCATCGAGAGGGAAGGATTTAAGCGGCTCTGCTACATTGAATCAAACAATTAAAAACTGGACAGACTCTCCTCCATTATAAGAAATCACTGAGATCAGCTTAACTAAAATAAACACCATCAGCAGGGGATGTAGCTCAGATGGTAGAGCGCTCGCTTAGCATGCGAGAGGTACGGGGATCGATACCCCGCATCTCCATTTCTTTGAAGAATTTCCCTTTACTTTTCAAATTTTGAAAAACATGTTCACCATTATGCGGGTAACATTTCTTTTTCGTTTTGTCTTACAGCCATACACTCTCCCCAACTGAAATGTTTTCAGTCCGCCTATCAATTCAAAACGCAGACATTCAAAGATATTGAGTAACAGACAGATGATTCAGAACTCCAACCAAACACAGAAAAAATGTTGTACAGAGATTCGAACCTCGCAAAATATAAAAAATTCCGTTGCCGGGATTTGAACCCGGGTCGTCTGGGTGAAAGCCAGATATCCTAACCGGACTAGACGACAACGGAGTTGTTCTGTGGTCGAGCTCGTTATTTACTCTTTTGGTAAATTTGTCTAGCCCAGTTGTCATAACGAATCTTTGCTCGCTTTCCATTCTATATGTTTCTCACGAGAATCACTTCTTTTATGTCTATTTAAATATAGTCGCTCTAATTTGGTGTTAGAATCTAATATTTAGTTTAAATTAATTTTAATGAAGATTAGTTTATGATTTGTTTTTGAAAGGAGGGGTTATCTGGTCCAGCCTCACATTGCAAGCAATAAGGGAACCTTCTTTCATCAACGTATTCAATTTAGAGTCATTTAATCTACCTTATTCAACAAAAATCTGTATTAGAAATCGAAGAGCCACCACTTAGATTCTTATGACCTTATCATTTAAGAAGAACCTTTTTGAGAGGTTAGTTTATGAATTTATTTAAATAGTATAATTTTTTAATGGTTTAATAGTCAATAGCAATTTTATAATCTATTCAAATAAAAAGTAGTAAATAATTATCCCATTTTATTGGTCAAAAATTAAAATTCTAACTATCAAATTGATTAAGATTTTAAAATAGCATTCGTTTCCACAATATAAATGAGCGTGAATTGATAAATATGCTATATAATTTATTTTATGTAATCAATAGCTAGATAATTTCAAATTATATATTTTTTAATGATGATTGATACCAAAAGATATCATATATGTATTTTCAATATTTTTTTAATAATTATTAATATAACGAATATTTGCTTTGCTTTGATTTTTACCATAGAAAAAATGTACTTTTTATCCGACTTGAGTAAAAAGTCAAACTAGGATTCGCAATTTTGGGTAAGCGAAAAATATATTTTTTTCTATCACCAATTTTGGACCCTAACAATCTTGCACTAACCCTAATCTCTTTTAAAACCATTTCATTTTACTATTGACACATTTAGTCTCACTTTTGATAGAATTGTCTTCTCAACATAGCAATGTGTCTTATACCATTTAAAAATCATAAAAGAAACCAAAAAACACATTAAAAATGGAATTATTTCTAACTTTTAAACCATGCATCTATGGTGATACTACTATTTTGGCCCTTTTACCTACCAATATTTTCACTAAGTGTGCTACTTTACTTATTCCACATCTCCCTACTCCTTCTGTGCCTCTAAACAATAGCTTAGTTCTATCACTCTTAATCTTCGTGTCCAACTTAAACCTAATCCTACTCAAAACCCCAATCCTTCTTTCCCCTTGAAACCCAAAATTGATTCCAAAATTGCAACTCTTCCTCTTTCCTATCCACCAAAATTTGAAAACACTTATGAACCACTTTTAAATTGATACCACTCTCCTTCTAAAAACTATATCTAAATCTCATTCACTAACTTTACATTCACCATAATTTCTCGACCAGCAACTATTATCATCAAGAAGGAACTCAACCTAAACAAGTTTTGACAATTTATCATTTGTTAGCAACCTTTACTTGAAACCTCCCTATTCATTACAAGACTATTACATGATGCTCTATTAATAACTCATTTTGGCATAAGTTATCCAGAAGATTTCAAAGATGGTGACCTAATCAAAGGAGATGCCTATACTAAATGCATTGGTTAGACCCATTTGTTTTTGCATTTTTTCTCTTGTTCTTGTTCTTGTTTTGAATACTTGATGAATGGTGAAAAGTCATTAGTTGGTGCATATGCACACATAAGTGTTATGAACAATATTTTTAATTCATATTCTCTTGCGGTATAGATTTATCATTTTTTTCTATCACCAATTTTGGACCCTAATGATCTTGCACTAACCCTAATCTCTTTTAAAACCATTTCATTTTACTATTAACACATTTAGTCTCACTTTTGATAGAATTTTCTTCTCAACATATCAATGTGTCTTATACCATTTAACAATCATAAAAGAAACCAAAAAACACATTAAAAATGGAATTATTTCTAACTTTTAAACCATGCATCTATGGTAATACTACTCTTTTGGCCCTTTTACCTACCTATATTTTCACTAAGTGTGCTACTTTACTTATTCCACATCTCCCTACTCCTTGTGTACCTCTAAAAAATAGCTTAGTTCTATCACTCTTAATCCTCGTGTCCAACTTAGACCTAATCCTACTCAAAACCCCAATCCTACTTTCCCCTTGAAACCCAAAATTGCAACTCTTCCTCTTTCCTATCCACCAACATTTGAAAATACTTCTGAACCGTGCTTTTAAATTGATACCACTCTCCTTCTAAAAACTATATCTAAACCTCATTCACTAACCTTTACATTCACCATAATTTCTTGACCAACAACTATTATCATCAAGAAGGAACTCAACCTAAATGAGTTTGGACATTTTATCATTTGTTAGCAACCTTTACTTGAAACCTCCCTATTCATTACGAGACTATTACATGATGCTCTATTAATAACTCATTTTGGCATAAGTTATCTAGAATATTTCAAAGATGGTGACCTAATCAAAGGAGATGCCTATACTAAATGCATTGGCTAGACCCATTTGTTTTTGCATTTTTTCTCTTGTTCTTGTTCTTGTTTTGAATACTTAATGATGAATGGTGAAAAGTCATTAGTTGGTGCATATGCACACATAAGTGTTATGAACAATATTTTTTATTCATATTCTCTTGCAGTATAGATTTATCAATGTGTTTTGAAATAATTTCAAGATGATGTGAGGTTATTAGAGTGTCTTAAAAATGCTATCATCATATTGATAAAAAACTTAACACCCCTTTCTTTTTGGTTTACATTGTTGACCCTTCAATACTTTATTTCTTTCATTTTACATTCCCCATGAATTGGAGATGATAAAAACTTATACAATCCCTTAAAAAATACTCATCACATTGACCAAAAATATATTTTTCCTTTTCTGGTTTGCATTCTTTTCTCTCTTTGTATTCTTTCTTTGAGTTAGGAACAATTCATGATTATGGAGTCCATCCAAAAAATGTTATTATAGAATTGACCAAAAAAAAATTTATTTTGTCATTTGTTTTACGCTTTTGAGTTTTTGCTTGAATCTTGATTGTTGTTATCCCTTTTTGTTACATTTTGTCTCTTACATTGTCTATTTTAGTCTATTATTTGCACTATATTTATTGGGTTTCCCCTTCACATGTCATTTTGAGGTTGTTCATTTTTTTCATGTTATCAGTGTCTCGTTGTTAGTTAATAAAAATATTTTTTTACGATTTTTTAATATGCTCACATATTTTAGATTTCAAAATCGGTGTACATGAGTTGTAAATTTAATAATATAAATCTTAAGCCATAGTTCTGTTAAAAAAATCAATATTTCTCACATGTGACATTATGTTTAAATTACAACATTTTTTCCTATATGTTTTAGGCTTTTTCAATACATGTCCATTGTACAAAGAATTTTCTTTCATAAATCAAATTAGCACTTTATTGTTTTATAATATGTCATGTTTGAAATGGTGTTACTTAAGAGCACAACATGATGTACAATACTTGTCTTCACACTAAGCCATCATTGGAAGCAAAAAACTTGCATTCCCCTATCCCACTTCTTTTGAACTTAAATGATACATCCATAACAAACATTTTAGGCCAACACACTCCTATATGTTGTATTTTATTTCTCAAAACCTCTATTTCCTTACATTAAATTGATCACATAATCTTATATGTAAACAATTTGAGGTAGGTATATATCATATCTTATATCATGGTGTGCAATGGCTTAAGTGGATCTTCATGGATTCTATATTACACGACTTAGTTAAAGTGGCTCTTCACGAGTCGTAGATTTCTCATTAGTTAAATTGGCAACTTTGTGGATTCTACACCAATCACATTGATTATGGAGTGTATTCTTTATGTTAGCCAACTCCCTCACATCTCCATGACTCCTTTCTAAATTTTATAATTTTGAATCCTTTGAACTTGTTGAAATTGTTTATGAAGCTTTTTTATTATTTACAATAAATTATTTTGTGTTATTTGTAGATGTAAATATATTGCTCAAGTGAAAATAGGGATAGCAACACATAAAAAATTCTTATATATTCTTTGAATCAAGTATCATGATTACAAATTCTACTTTTGCTCTAGCAGAACCAATTTTTTTGAGTTCACATGTATGTTAAAGTGGGGTCAAAATGTAAAGATGAGAAGTGCATGCTTAGCATTTTTCAATCTTATTTTGCACTTGCTCTCAACTCCTTTGTTTAATGAACACAATTGCGACCTACTATCATTTTTGACGTATAAATTATCCTCAATCTTCTAGCCCATTTCACACTTAATCCCTTACAAGCCTAATTGCACCAATTTTGTTTCAGTCATTATCATTCAACTACCATGAACATTATTGCACTTGCAATATTGTTCCCTAGACAAAAAGGTAAATAGTCACATTTGCAATGTGTAAAAGTCATTTTTTATCATTTTTACTTCAATTTGCATCCTTATCCATTGTTCACATTAAAAAAAATGTATTCTATTTATCAAATAAAGAATTAATTACATAAATACATAACAACAACACAAGAAACAACAACACATAAGATCATGCATGAAGCATATTAGACATCTGTTATTACAAGAATACAAGAAAAATGTTGCTTGTGTTTTATTAGCTGCCATAGTAATTTTCTATCATTTTCAATTAGATATAATTTCCTAAGGCATCCATTCTATATATCTTCAAAAAAAAATTTGTTGTTCAACCTTTTCAAGACAAACCTCCAAATATGCCTACAACACCACCCATCTAGATAGCTCCTTTTTATAGCAAGTGATAGATTGTTGAGTCACAAAGGTCACTGCTACAACTATACACGGGACCCTCACAATAATAAGACACAATTACAGCCATAAAAATGTTGCAACAGTAAATTCACAACTATGTGTGATTGCATCCTTGTGATATAAAAGTTGAGAATACAAAAGCACAAAGTAGATTGAAAGTTTTAATTCATGCTAACCCAACATAATCAAATCGTAACAAGGCAAATGCATCAATAACTTCTTCTATCACTCTTTCTCTTAGGCGGGGTTTCCTATTTTTTTCTCAATAAGCAGTGCTACTTATTTTTAGCCCCTCCCTTTTTTCAAAGATTAATTTTGGGAACACTCTAACCCCATGCGGCTACTTAAGCCTGTTTTGTGCCTAAAAATAAGCATAAAAGTGTCCTCATGCAAAACTTTAATTAGCACAAAAGGATATTTTAGAATCTACTCCTATTTTTGTGGTGCAGCTGCTGCTTAACAATTGAAAATAGGTTGTTGAAAAAAGGAGGGGCTGAAGTTAAGTAGCAGCTACATACTAAAAAAAAGGCCAAGTGTCTTCACAGTTTTTCTTCCCTCCATTTTCACATTTCCCTCCAATTTTCTCCCTCCAAAATTACCAAAATTTACGTGCATTTATTATTATAAATAAAAAATTGTTTACCCTTAAAATTTCACCATCCGTGCGTGCGTTGTAGACCTGTTTGGAAAATATTTCAAGAGACTGTAAATTCAGAGGTATGTAGTTCTCATTGTAGCTTTATTTTTTCACTATTTTAAAAACCATTTTTTTATACTCCTTTTGTATTACTCTGTATTGAAATTCTGAAATAATTATTTTTTAATTTATTTATTTTTTGTGTCTATTGTCTCTACCGTGCTACCATGTTTGAATATGTGGATATTGTAGATAGTTACACTTTGATTTATCTATAGTTTGTATGGTATCTAGCATTCATGTGTCATTTCACAATCACATTCTATTCTTACAGACTTTACTGTATTTTCCACTTCTGGATTTATTAGTTTCTTTTTATTGTTGTGTTATTGAAACGGTATCACTAAAATGGTATCACTTTGACGACTCTTGTTTCATTCATGAATGGACATGAAAGTATGATGTGGCTTTCATATTTGAGCTCCCTTATCAAAATGCATTATTTTTTGACATAAAATATGAATTGGTACTGTCTGAGTAGACTGTGAGCTCCCTTATAATTTCTTCCCTAAACTTTAAATCATCAAGATAGAAAACACATCTTGATGAAAGGAACTAAGAAAATGAATATTGGTTTTTCTTGATATTCAAAGTAATCATTGTTGAGATTTGTGATTTCTCTTTAGTATATATGCCATTTTTGACATTATGAAAACCTTTTCTATTTACTTTTTGAACTACATAACATAGCTTAGTTATCATTTCTTATCGTAGGACCTGCACAAATTATCATTTCTTATTATAGGACCTACACATTGTTAGAATTTTGTGAAGCATACGATGACAGTTGGCAAGTACTAGGAAATAAGTTTATGTACATCAGGTTTTGTGACTTATCTCTTTTATAAATTGTAAATTCTAGAGGTCTGATTCCTTTTTGGGAAAGGGTACAATTGCAAATCAACACTACATTTTAAGATTATAATTTATGTGTCAACTGCTCTGTGATGTTTCTTAAGCATTTCTCTGAGTTTTGGGGATGGCAAAAAGTTTTTCTATTTTGGAGACAAGCAGTTGGAGAGAGGGGTTGGGGACTGGGAGAGGGAAAATATAGAAAATGAAATTAATATTAAAATTAAAACTTAGAAATAATATAGAAGTACATAAAATTAACACAACACAAAAACTTAAAATGACTCAATACATTTCCTTTAGAAAGCATAGAATAAGGATCTGATTATTTGTTATTGTTGGGATTATAAGCCTGTT
The DNA here is from genome assembly GCA_018584345.1 of Thuja plicata. NCBI lineage: Eukaryota > Viridiplantae > Streptophyta > Pinopsida > Cupressales > Cupressaceae > Thuja > Thuja plicata. The sequence continues at coordinate 973,218 of MU226934.1, forward strand.
TTGTACCTAAAAATAAGCATAAAAGTGTCCTCGTGCAAAATTTTAATTAGCACAAAAGGATATTTTAGAATCTTCTCCTATTTTCATGGTGCAGTTGCTGCTTAACAATTGAAAATAGGTTGTTGAAAAAAGGAGGGGCTGAAGTTAAGCAGCAGTTGCATACTAAAAAAAAGGCCAAGTGTCTTCACAGCTTTTCTTCCCTCCATTTTCACATTTCCCTCCAATTTTCTCCCTCCAAAATTTCCAAAGTTTACCTGCATTTATTATTATAAATAAAAATTTGTTTGCCCTTAAAATTTCACCATCTGTGCGTGCGTTGTAGACCTGTTTGGAAAATATTTCAAGAGACTGTAAATTCAGAGGTATGTAGTTCTCATTGTAGCTTTATTTTTTCACTATTTTAAAACCCATTTTTTATACTCTTTTTGTATTACTTGTATTGAAATTTTGAAATAATTATTTTTTAATTTATTTATTTTTTGTCTCTATTGTCTCTACCATGCTACCATGTTTGAATATGTGGGTATTGTAGATAGTTACACTTTGATTTATCTGTAGTTTGTATGGTATCTAGCATTCATGTGTCATTTCACAATCACATTCTATTCTTACAGACTTTACTGTATTTTCCACTTTTGGATTTATCGGTTTCTTTTTATTGTTGTGTTATTGAAACAGTATCACTTTGACAACTCTTGTTTCATTCATGAATGGACAGCAAAGTATGATGTGTCTTTCATATCTGAGCTCCCTTATCAAAATGCATTATTGTTTGACATAAAATATGAATTGGTACTGTCTGAGTAGACTGTGAGCTCCCTTATAATTTCTTCACTAAACTTTAAATCATTGACAGGAAATACATCTTGATGAAAGGAACTAAGAAAATGAATATTGATTTTTCTTGATATTCAAAGTAATCATTGTTGAGATTTCTGATTGCTCTTTAGTATGTATGCCATTTTTGACATTATGAAAACCTTTTCTATTTATTTTTTGAACTACATAACATAGCTTAGTTATCATTTCTTATCGTAGGACTGCACAAATTATCATTTCTTATTATAGGACCTGCACATTGTTAGAATTTTGTGAAGCATATGATGACGGTTGGCAAGTACTAGGAAATAAGTTTATGTACATCATGTTTTGTGGCTTATCTCTTTTATAAATTATAGATTCTACAGGTCTGATTCCTTTTTGGGAAAGGGTACAATTGCAAATCAACACTACATTTTAAGATTATAATTTATGTGTCAACTGCTTTGTGATGTTTCTTAAGCGTTTCTCTGAGTTTTGGGGATGGAAAAAAGCTTTTCTATTTTGGAGACAAGCATTTGGAGAGAGGGATTGGGGACTGGGAGAGGGAAAATATAGAAAATGAAATTAATATTAAAATTAAAACTTAGAAATAAAATAGAAGTACATAAAATTAACACAACAAAAAAACTTAAAACGACCCAATACATTTCCTTTAGAAAGCATAGGATAAGGATCTGATTGTTTGTTATTGTTAGGATTAATGGGAAGTAGTACTGAGAGGGGAGGGGTGAATCAGTACCTCTAAAACTTTTAACACTTTTCACATTTCATCATTAGTAAACAATCTTTACTGTATTACTGACCAGATCTGATGTTCTTTCTTATGCATGTAGTATTCATTCATAAACTTAATTGTATGCAACATTCATAGAAACATTCATGAAAGTAATAAACACATAACACAAGATATGATATCACAAAAAACTCCTGTTAGGAAGTAAAAACTGCGGTGGGGATGGCACCCACAAAACTTCACTATCTGCA
>MU226934.1:1045242-1061468 GCA_018584345.1 Thuja plicata
AGGAAAATACAGTCATCAATGGATACACCATCTGGCTGCAGTTACAATCTTACAAATACCTTCATGCTTTGTAGCTTGGTAAAAAAATAAACCAAAATCACATCCGCATGTAGTTTTCAATTACACATATGAGAAACTTTCTACCAAGGAGTTACATATGTTAGCAATTGCTTGAGCTGCAAATTTACACAAGCATTCCAACTGCTCATAATCATAAAGCAGTACATCATATAAGATAAATTGCTTTATCACTTTGCATGTTTGCAGTAGCATTTAGCTACAAGCCCTTCAAGAACATAGTCTCTGCAGTCTCTTTGAAACCCTTAAGCAGGTAACTGCAATATAATCACATCGGAGAGAGCTTTTCTTGCACATGTTTTATTATGTTAAATTGCCCAACGAGGCCCAATAGAAACTACCTCCCAGCAGGGACTTTGTCATATAGGTTATCAATGTACAAACATAGAGCATGTGCGGCATGATGTATTCTTTGATAAGCTTGAAGTTGTACTCATCCTTCAATAAAGCATACCGGGAAGCTCTGTCTAAAATGTGATTCCTCAAAAGCATATAGTTTCAGGATGCTACTACTTGCACTGTTTGTCTCGAAAATTTGCTTTTGATAAGAGTTTTACAATTAATTTTTCAAGCCTCTTTGCACCTGGGCCGGGCTTAAGAACAGTTTTATCACCCATGACTGAACATGGATCATATCCATTATCTCTATTTCCTACACACCAGCCACCACGAACAAAACTACCATTTCTTCGACCCAGAAATTCACTATCTATTTTATCGAGAACTGGATCATCTCCATCAAACTTCCTTGCAAAAGGAGCAAAGCTGCCATTCATCTTTCTAAAATCACTCAGGCCAAGAGAATGGGGATGCTGCTTTGGCGGAGTATCCCAAGATATATAATGTAAGTCATGATTGACAGTGGTGTTCTGAAACTCTTGAGCATTGCAAATAACCGTGTGAAAATATCCCTCTGGAGAAGAAATGAAATTTGCATAGTACATCAAAACTGTACGAGGAAGATTATCCCAACCCCATATACAATATTCAATGAATGCTCTCGACAGTGCCATCCAAGCAGAGCCTGCATTGAATCAAACATGACCATTATAATTCAACGAATTTGAATTTCATGCAATGAGAATGGAAATTGAATGGATACAGGTGCCTTACCTGTAAATAATTTAAATGCCGTGGGCACACCTCTTCTCTGAGTAACCCAGAAAACATCCGACTTTTTTGACATATACAAGCCAGGATCTATAATAATTGGTCTAGCACGTTGGTGTCTGCATGAAAACCATTATTGATAACTTATAAGCAACAGAATGCATTTATGCATACAGAAACATTAAAAGGGAACCCTCATCTCGTGAATCTCAACATCATCTTCGCAACTAGTACAAAAAAGTTTAAAACACTGCCACAGATGAATATATGAATAGGAACAGATTTCTTACTCTTTCCAACCAATATTGCTGGTGTGCTCAATGAAATTAAGATCCCTTGGCAAATAGGAAAATGTATGTAGTAGATCTGCATAGAACAGTCATTATCACCTCACTTTTTATATGAAAAGATTTTCTTTAATCCAAACATAAATGATGTATCCGTATTTCAACTAAAATATATGTTATCAGTATTAGGCAATAAATAATTGTTTGAAATACGATCTCAGACCCATATAAGCTGAGGGCTGCAATTTTCTTCTAGACATAGTCATCTATCTATCATATATGTAAAATCTCAAACAGAGCATGTGGATGTAAAACACTGGGCGTTGAGACTATGGTGAAATTTCAGACCCAGAGGATGTGAAAATGTTGAGACATGTGGTTATCAGCATTAACAGTGGATGTGAAAACATTAGATATAGCACCTACATGGGGAATTCTAGACCTGGCTCGTATGGATCCGAACAAAATTGCTTAAAAATGCTTAATTTTGTTTTCCAGCTTGCTAATACAAATTTAAGGCCTGTGACTATCGAGTCCCCTGCAGATACAAAGGATTGCAAGCGGTCACCACTCATTGCTCAGTCATCGCTGACTGATGACCATTTTGCAACCGTGTAACAAGTTTAAATGTCAAGTACATGTTAGATTCAACTTCTTCACCATTTTGAACTTATATGTGATGCCACAACATTCTAGGATTATTACTGTAGGACAAACAACAAAGCCCTCTCCCAACACATCTTATAGAATACTATACTGGTGAAACGGAATGATGTGCAGAAGTTACAGAAGATACAAGAAGCTACAACATTAGAGCGAGAACAACAACCAAGAAACGATTAGCCCTAAAGATGCTATACACATTTCAGAAGCTTTAAACTGGCTTCCACAACTGCTCGTTTCAATTATTATATGCAAATACCTTCAAACATATCTATAATCAATGAAACAAATCTTATCATTAATCATTGTGGCAGCAGAGGCTACTTACAAGGAAAAAACCCATCTTATAAAATAAAAACACCAAGTCAATTCAACTAATGAGGATAATCCGATGACCTCTCAAATCTCTACCAAGAGAAGACACTTAAATTTTGTTTCCAGAAATATCAAGTCAAAAAAGAGATCATTTCTGAAACCTACTCAACAGAGTTACAGAGGAAAGGAAAAACACATACCATCTTGCGTTACAAGTGGATAGTCTGAAGCGCTGAGATTAATAAACCAATCCCATTCAGAGCCTTTCTTCAAAAGAATTGCTGCGGCATGGAGTGTGTTGGCAACCATGGTAGGACCTCTGTAAGTAATCAAATTAGCCTTAGTAATCATGTGTACATTCGCCACCTCTACAAAAATGGGATCTGACTTAATATAAGTGGCAAGATCAACCCTCTCTTTAGGCGGTGCTTCAAGGTCCAAGTGAACCACATACTGGTTCAACGGATGGTACAGAGCCTGCAATGTCCTCTTCAACTTCTCCCCATCCCCTTTTGAACCTGAAATCAAATAAGCGAACCTTGGAGGAGGAGGCAGCGCTGAAACAACAGGAGAGGATATTTTGGACTCCACAAAAACAGCCTTTGTAACCTCATTACTCCCTCCCTTAAAAAGTGCCAATACCGGATATACACCATTGTTTGAAGCTGAGATTAGGGTTGTGAAGAGCACCAGAAACAGAGACACCAGAGACAGTACGGCCAGGGGTAAGATCCATTTTCTTTCCATACTGGCCAATCTGAAATGCATTTGCACCACATTCTTCATTATCTTCCCAGAAAATAGAAACACATAACACCCAATTCCCAAATTGGGACCTTCTCTGTTTTGTTTTCTTCTCTACTGATATGTTCCGCTACAAACGGATATCATCAAAACACTATGGCCAATCTGAACCCTGATTTTCAGAGGCAACTGTGACAAAACATTGAATCAAAATCAGCCCCAAAACAATCCCGTCTTTGAGGAAATCATCACAGGGATTTCAGTTTAAGAACCCTTAAAAAAAGGGTCTGAATTCTTCCTGCTTTAAAACCCTACACTCACACTATCTCCACACTATTTCACCAAACAAACAAACAACCACAAAGCTCAACTTTTTCATCAATGGCATCCATTGGCAGTTGCCGGTTTCTCCGGTCATCATCTATGCCCACGTGTTCAATGGACCTTTCATGATTGGACAGAAAAATAGGGTTTTACCATTTAGTAAATATTTAAACAATATCACACATTTAGTAAATATTTAATTATCCTAGGAAAATCCTACATGTACAATCAGCCACGTGGATGCATTGGATTCGTGGACGATAGATTGAGATATCCTTTGGACATGATGTTTTAAGACACATTTTGTGGCCATTATGAAAGGCCGGTGAAAATAAAAAAGATTCTAGTCGTCACATGATATTTTTGTCTACAGATAAAAAGACACAAGTAAACTGTTTTTCATCTTTTGCCCCTTCAATTTATTGCATGTAAAAGTTACTTTAATAATTATTAATAGAAGAGTAGGCATATTTATTTAATCCTACAATGTTAGGGTTATCAACCTCGCCTAACTTTACTTTTATAATTTATATTCCCTGCGAGTGCCCCCTCTGGACCGATCCCCAATACACATGTATAATGGGAAAATAGTCTACCCTAATTTATTTTTCCTTTTGGGTCCATTTGAATGAAAGTGCTTTAAATTTAATAATTATATACTTCTTTAATAGATTAAAATTATTGTAATTCATGTAATAATTATTTAATTCATTGTCTCTGTCACATTTTATGATCATTGTTGTATGAGTTCTTGGAGTGTTATGGTCAAGGTTTTAATTTGGCAATAATTTGGTTGTCTTTATTATGTATTCAATGGCAAAAAATATATTTAATAAGATAAAATTGAGTGTTTTTTATATTATAAGTTGCAAAACTAGAGTGTTGTCCCATTACAACCAATCCTCACAGTCAAAAGCAACCAAGAGCATGTCAACATCACATTAACAACACTCTAAGCAGTATCTAGGCCACCAAAACTATTATCAATCTTATAAATACTACCAGCTAAGCTAGCAAAACTATACTTAGTCTTATGATTAGCCCATATAGTGATATACCTAACCAGCAGCATATTGTTGCTAACAGTCTTAAACATAAACATATAGAGATTAAACATTCTGGCATTACGTCCATTGACAACAGGAAAATAAAAAATACACGGGACACTGCATCCATCGACCTCATTTGATCTTGCAACCACTCTATTGTAGAACATTGGACCAGTCATCAGTTAAGAACTTAAAACATTCCTTGTAGTTTCCTTCATTGTTGGCATCTAGTTCGAGCATCTTTTTCTACAACAAGCACAACAAAGTGATTGTATTGTGCATCACTCTCAAGTTGTACTTCGAGATGCTCATAGTCTTTTTTTCCAGCTCCACAAGTCTAGCCTTCAACTTGTCCAACTCCGTAGCTACCTCACTACAATTGACAGAGGTCCCAAGTTGAGCAAATTTATAGGAACCAGCAACAAATTCCTCCTCTTCTGGTGTCATTTCGTTAGTGAGGTCCAGAGGACTAGACCTCATGCTTTCAGAGACATGGGTAGAGAAATTAGTTGTCTCTGAGTTGCCTTCAAGCTCCATTTTGCCACCTTTTGCATTTTCCTCCTCTCTACTCTTCTCCTAATTCTCCTCACTCTCATAGTCACCATATTCTTCAGAATCAGACTCCATAACCTCCTTCAACTTGCCCTTTTTCAGAAGACCAGTTGGCAATTCTATGAGAGCATTTTAGGGTGCTTGCCTCGTCAATGGCTTCATCCTCAAACCCCACCTCCTGAATTGTAAATTTGGTAATAGATTTTCCTTTTTTATTCAAAATGCCCTTCCTCTTCTGATCAATAGATTCTGAATTAACAGTCGTGTGGGTGGGGGTTTCAAGACTAGCTTAGCGAGAAGTAATTTTAAGGCTAGGGGTTTTCAGGCACTTTTTTTTTGCTTGGTCCAAGAGTGTTGAGAATGTTGGTAGAGAGGGGGTAGTAGACTAGGGAGCTTCATGGACCACAATATGTCTGGGGGGAAGAGGGCTAGATGGAAATGGTAGAGGTGAAAGATGAGCCCTTGGTGAAGAGGGATAGGTTTTTTACTCTGGTTCCTAACATTATCAATCACTTCCTTCACTGAATCTTTTAGCGAATCCAAGAGGAAAAAAGGAAAAGAAATAATACTTTGTCATGAAGTTTCACAGGGCTCTCGTCTTCTCAAAAAAATAGATTAAGGCTTTCCATATCAAAAACCCTACTTAATTTCCTCCACTTTCTACCAGTTGTGGGAAGCCCCGTAGTCTTAGCAATAACATCCTCATTAACTTCAAAAGATATACCACCCACAGAAACCCTCCTATCCATCTAAGAAGAGGCAAATTACATCAACAAATTTTCATCATACCCATTCATATTTTCATGAATTGAGCAACTCTACCCTCCTTACAGATATGCCAAACTATGGCATCATTCTTAAACTCATCATGCTTATTAGGCTCGATTCGAACTCTATCTCCTCGCGTGACTGTCAAACTAGCACCGGTCACAATGTTGTCTCTTCAAAGATTAGGAAATCACTCAACAAAATGAGGAAGGGAATAATGTCATGAAAAGGTCATCAAAATGGGGTAATAATTATTATGCATTCCCTAAAAAAAAAACATTACTTGGTGAGACTCTTCGCTCGTGCGGCCACCTTATACTTAAGAGAATAATAACAACTTTGTAGATTACAAAATATTTCCCATATTTAATGCTAAATTCACATGTCTTGTAATCCAACAAAGGTGACACCAAACATCACTCTCCATGTACTTGACCTTGATCATGTGGCAACGACAAGAATTATGCCACCACAGCATGCCATTGCGTTGATCATCCAAGTAGATCACCATTTTGGTGACTATAAAAAAATGAGAACCAAAGTATTTGAAATAATGCGCGCCGTAAACCTTCTCAAACTATACATCATTCTAACACATCTTTCCATATTAGGAATTAAACTATACTAATAAAACCTTCAACACTGATTAACATGCATGGTAAAATCATCATTTTCTTTCTCTTTCAAGGAGAAACTTCACATTGGAAGGAAGCACTCCTTGGTCTCTCCAACATCTTAAACCTATAAGACTTAACCCTAAGGAAGCCAAAACATCAGCCATAGTATTGCCTTCTCTATAGGTATGTTGTATAATAAAATAATCTAGGCCAAGAAGAAGCCTTTTGATATCTTTTGTAACATCAGCAGATGACCAGTTTATCTTGGTTAGTCCTTTAGCAGCATCGATGACAAATTTCAAGTCTTCCTCTAAAATAAGAGCCTTTATACCAATAAACATGGCAAATTTTAGGCCCCATAATAGTGTCATACATTCAGCTAGATTGTTATTCAATCCATCAAGATTGCCTGAGTAAGCCGCCACAAGGGAACCAAAAGAGGAACAAATCACTCCCCCCGCCGACCACTAAACTATCTTTATCCACACCATCAAAATTTAACTTGCACCACCCCTCATTAGAAGGTTTCCACCTAGTATTATTTCTAGAAATCCTTTTAGAACTATCCACTTTAACATAAGCATTGGGTAAATCACAATTTCTAGCCATTATGTCATCAAAAGGAGCAGGTGGAAAATCAGCACACCTGCACTTAGTGAATAATAAATTATCATATATCAGGTGGAAGAAGGATTTGAACACTACTTCCACAAGATTCTCAGCCTCCTGGAAAACCATGTTGTTCCTTTCTTTCCAAAGACTCTAGCAAACATAAGGTAGGATTAGTCTCTATAATTGCTTAATTAGCAAGTTACTAGTAGGCCTCTTCCATCCTTCAATAAATTGTTTTTGAATGAGGAAAAAATAGGTTTTGAAGGGGCCCCGAAACCCTTTAAAAAAATCAACTAAAGATAGGAAAAATTAAGCACAACTAGAAAAATCATGTTGGTAGAGACAAAAGGCCACCAACCAACAGAACACCAAAAAGCCAGCAACCACCCAGCAGATACAAGCCAACCAAACAGAAATAGAGAAAATAGGAAACCAAGAGAAAGGAACCCTAGGCCAAGTTGTTCAAGGTGTGAGCCACCTCTTCTTCCATCTCACACATCTTGAGAGCCACCTTCTTCAGATCTTCAATATCCGGGGGGAGAGTGGCAACATTTTTCTTGGTGTTGGCTATGGTTCTCTTCCCAAGTCCAGAGAGCTCCATCAACAACACCTCCTTTTCACTATCCATATTAGTAGAGTCCTTCTCAATATAGATATTTTCCATTCTGGTGACCATAACTCTCATATTCTCTGAGGTAGTCTTAATTATCTTTAGGTTGTGCTTGAGAATCTCTTTAAGGGTTTCCTCAAATTTTTCCACCCTAGTAGTAAGACCGTCCAAATTTCCCTCAAGGACCTTTCTAGTGGTACCCTCAGCTTCCAATAAATCCAACACTAATTCTTATCCTCCGGCGACCAGAGAGATGAAGACCCCACATCTTGAATCTTGCTCTAGGACTCCACCTTCTGTTCATTTCCTCAAATGTAGTTGACATAGCCCTATATTTGAGATTGAGACTTTTCATCTCATGAAAGGCCCATCTTTGGACCCGAAAGTAGTACAGAGCATGAGCCTTAGCCATCTAGAGAACCCCAAAGGGGGGCTCTTTTTGGTCATGGAATTTATCTAACCATAATTCAGTAGACACTGCTTTAGGTATTTTATTCTCACCATCTTCTTCCTTAGAATTCGAGGGAGAAATAGGAACATCATAAATCACCAGACTAGTGAAATCCTTCATTAGATTTGTTTTTGGAATTCTCTCCTTAACCTTCCTGGAACTACTAGCAACATTCTCAATGGAAATACCAGCCGAGAGACCGAGCTTTTTAAATTTTGCCACTGCTGGACTACCAATACAAATGTCACTCAGGACAACACCACTTTTCTTCTTAACAACCAACCCATTAGGACTGGTCCCCCCTGTATCCTTACCATCTATTCTACCATCATCCGACAGAACAACAATAGGAGGGCCAACAGAAAGGGTCCCCTTATCCTGGCCATGGACAGGAGGAGAGAGCACATCTTCACTATCATCAGTATGGTGGTCCTCATTACCATGAAACCCCAACTTTTTGGGCTTAGACTAGGCCTTGGTCGAGGATTTCAACTTGGGAGGGGAAATCCCTTCATCAATTTCCTCAGTATGATCTCCCTCGTCACCTTGATACACTAGATTTTTAGGCATCAACTTCTTACTAGCCATTAATTTCGCCTTCTTAGTCTTTGGGGTATCAATTTATTCCTCATAATTAGACTTAGCTTCCTTTTCAGACCCACCAGTATTAGGATTATCCTCTTCGACCGACTTACAAAGCTGAAGACTTGGAGTTTCAGAGGCTTTAGCCCTCAACAACTCATATAAGACCAGAATTAACCCCTGATGAACAACTTTTCTAGGGTTCTTCTTATGGTTATAAATACTAGCATTAAGAGAGGAATATAGAAAATATGGGAAAGATATCAAAGTCTTGTACCTAAAATGGTTCAGGAACACGAAATGATAGTTATGCATCCTAGTAAATCTCCCATCCACCGTGACAAATTCCATAATCACTTGGGTCATCCTCATCTAGAAAGGCTTTAATTGCTCAGGGTCAAAGTAAGAATTATTACATTTCACAAGGGCTTGCCTTTCCTCCTCTGTTTTAGGGAAATTTTGCACAGCCTGGTCAGATATTGTCCTATCGTTGAAAAACTTCAAGCCTTTAGTAGACATTCCCATTGGGATGAAAGTACAAACCTGTGTCACACTTTTACAAAGGAAGAGGACCACAACATGCAAAACTATTAAACTTTAATGACATAAAAGTGACATTTGTGTTTAGAATTTGAAAATGATGTAAACTAATGAAATGTGTAAAATTGGATGTAGTTTATGCCTATAATTTTTTAATTTTTTTTTGAATAAGCATTGACCTAGTTTTTTAATTTTTGATGTCGATTTTTTAATTGCTCAAAAAATGCTGAAAATGTAGGGTCTAGTTCCCTCCAACTAAATATATGCAAATAATCTTTTTTTCCTCTAATTTCAAAATATGTTTTAGATGACATGTACAACTAGTGCATAAAAAAGGAAAGATTGGTTTTCAGTATATATTTTGTCTGTTATAACTATTCAAAGTCGGAATTACCCAAAATTAATGATTTTTTCTCCCTCCACATTTTCCCTAGCAAATCTAAACCAAATACAAAACAAATTACATATTCTTGAAGAGGACTCTCTCCTCTAGTGTTAAATACAAGTTGTAAATTTTTCTGAGATAATTTGCTATTTTTTTTTTATTTTTTCGAATGAGCGTGTTCTTCATTGTTAAAATACCTACTTGGAGTTTTTTCAAATTATAATATATTATATGTAATCAAAACACAATAAAAATTATTTGACCATAATCTAGACTCCGAGCTCTAGAAAAGGGTATATTTAGATTTTAAAAATGGTTGAGTTTTGATGAAGAAATCAGTTGTCTAGGTGAGAAGTTCAGTAATTTTGAAATTTTTGCCTATTTGGTTGCCACATAGGATGCCACATAGACAGTTTCGGCCAGAACTGGTTCGGCTGAACCCCTCTATATAAATATATGCTAATTCTTAATTGATAGAACATAGTTAGCTTATATTTACTCATGAATTTTTGGCCAAAACTGGTCCGACCGAACCAGTTTTGGCCGAAACTCATTTGCCACATCGACGCCACATGGTGCCACATATGTACGGCCAAAAATATTTTGGCCGAAACTGTTTCAGCCGAAACAATTTTGGCCGAAACTACGAAAATGGTCCTCAAGTGCGACATAGCTTCGTACTTTTACCCATTGCTTCAACCACCATAATCTCATCTATAACAAACCTCTTGCCTTGCAAAGTGATAGCCCCATTATCCCAATCATCAACAAAGAGCTGAGGGACCTTTACGTCATAACCATGTAACTTCTCCTGCAAAGGAGAAAGGCCTCCATTCGTGAGCCTCCTCTAGACATCCTCATCTCTCCTCCAATGTTCACAGGTCGCCGGTTTGAAATGGTTAAGGTCTCCTCCCATGACTTAAATCTTAGAGAAAACTAATTGAAACAAAAGACAGATGAAGAGCAGAGCAAAATTAAAACATATTTCTCATGTTCAACATCCATAAAGCGTGAGAGATTAAATTAGCAATAATGATGGGAAGGGAAAATATATCACTTTCATAACTACTGATTTGAAGAGAAGGAGATGTCATTTTCATCATTAAATTGTACTTTCCCAATCATGTTACTGATACGGTCGAGGGCTAAAATGCCTTTTATATCATTATTTAATTCACCTTCCCTTCCCATTTTAAAACAGAATTCGATCTGACACCAATGTTGGCGAAACCTTTCTGCCACCTTATTAGATTCTCTATAAGAGTGGGCAATATAACATTTTTTAAAACTTTGTATTATTTCTTTAGAATCCATTTTAATATGGTCTAGAGACCACAAAGTTGGCGATTCCCCTTTTAGGCATCTTATAATATTGTTGGAGTCCCCTTCTAACCAAATATAATTAAGGTTAAGATGTTTAGAAATAGAAAGAATTTGTAAGGCTCACATGGCTTCTACATAGTGGTTAGACTGGGTGCCCAAGGGAAGAGCCACCACAACAATGGAAATGCCATTCTCATCTCTTATCACTCCCCAACACCCAGTTGGCCTAGTATTACCTAGGAAATAAAAATGTCATGCCCAAAACTACGGCAACACACACAGATGAATTTCTTTAAAAAAAAAACACAAGTACACACAACTAACAATGGATGTCTTGTGGGAAGGTGATAACATGGTGAAGTTAGTCTTTGAGTTCCAAGGTATATTCATAGCTTGAATTAGGGTTACACCACATACAGATGCAAAGTTGCAGCATCAACTTGCTACACAGGTTACATGAACTCTTGGGTCAGGTTGAGTTAACTATGGTTTTATGTTTAACCACGTGTAGTATCATGATAGTAATTTAATTGTGAAGAACATATGTTGAATTAGGTTGACCTAGCAATTACTTTAATACTTAACCTAGATTAAAACTTTATCTATATAAATCTAGTACCAATTCATTTTCAACCTTAGCTACCTACGACATTTAAAGTAACCTCTAGACATGATCCTCGATCAATCAAGTTTACTAAGCAAAAACCATTTCAACCCTAAAACATTTGAAAGCCAATTAATTAACCCTATTTGCATAACATCTATAAACAACCCCGATATAACTATTTCACACACATTAGTTAAATAAATAAAAGAGAACTAAATTAATTACAAGAATTAATATGTATAACCTTCCTTAACTATCCTTGGATCCACTTAAACATATGTATTAAAATATTCACTAATATAAGGACTATTTAATTTCTACTCCCTTTTAAAAAAAAAATATACATGAAACATTTACCATTTATCATAATACAAACTCACTATACAAAATAAACTACTAATTAAAATCTAATAATCAAAATCTAATCTAATTCCTAACCTACTAATAAAACAATTAAGTTAACCTCTAGTAGAAAACTTAAATTAACCTCTAACCCCTTTTGAACACATGAGCACATACTTCAATTATCATAATAAAATTAAATTAACAACTAACTAATAATAATGATTCATTTTAAATAATTAACCATAGACTATTATTTTAAAAAGTTGATTCAATACTAATTAAATCTGAACATGCTAACGAGAATCTATTAACTACTAATCCTTGCCAATTAATCTAACTAACCCTACTAATCTAAACCTATTTACCTACCATCCTACCTATCATACTAACCTACTAACTAGCTTACTAACCTATCCCATCACCCCTCCCTTCCCCCTTGGCCCACGTGCCAAGTGGGAGAGGTGACAAGACACGTAACTTAAGGCTGCAAAGGAGGGGGTCGAAATATTTTAAGGAGAAGAGTGCAGGATTAAATTTGGGGCCCACCTAACATAACCTCTATACTCTCAAGGGAAAATTTCGCATGGCAAAGGGGAGTTAACCTTCTCAGCAACAAGGACATATCGGTAAGGAAGATGGCGCATTATTTGGGGAGGGTGGTGTGAAGCCCAAGTAATATGTTTGCAGCCCCTTTTCATTGAATTTTCTTAGCAACATTTAAACCAAGTCCCATCCCTGTGCCCAAACAAGGGGGTAAAAAGGTAAGGGAGAAGGTATGTGTGGGGCCCACGGGGATGGGTGCAAGGATAGGTAAGACTAATTTAGAAATTAGTAAATAACTACAAGGTTAGGTTAGGGGGATTAGAATACTAACTCTAATTAGGAAGAGAATCTTGGGAAGGAAATATTCTCTGTGGTAAAGAGAATTATTTTCCTTCCCATACAAATTTCAGAGAGCATTTTTGCTCTAAAAATCTGGAAAGTGTCATTGGTATTATTTGTTTTATTTTTTTTGCTTCTATCATGTTGATTTCTTGGTTTTATTATTAGAGTAGTTAATTGTATGCATTTGAATTATGTTATTGGTGCAATCCACTAAGTAAACTATAAATTAAATATTAGTATTAGTTGATTTTTACATTAATATACTAACTTGTTTGATTTACTATTGTTACCATGTTTAATTTTTTTCTTCTCAAGAATTGAGGTTGAAATGAAGGTTTTAAGGTAGAGTGTTGAACCTATTTAAATGTAATATAGATTTCCAAAAGAAGAATGGAGTGCTTTAAACTTGAAAACTTACAATCAAATGCATTATAGAGATTACAAGATTTATAAATCCACAAGATTCTATATGCTATGAAAACTATTATATTGCCTTTCCTTTTAATATTGGATATCATTCTACCATGAAGGATTAAATTCATTATTCTAAAGAATAAAATACCATAGGCATGAAACTAAAGACTCTTCAATTACTTTATGGTAATATTTCAAAATACAACTACACATCTTAAAGATGGAAGATCTATACAATCAATGGAAAGCATACAATGTTTCTTCCTCTAATGAAGCTATTACATAAAGAATAAGAGCTCTTCACATCTTACTTGATAAAGCTTTCAATATAAACATTACAACAATCAACAAGAAATGAATCTCAATACAAAAGGAGTAACCATGCAACATTTAAGTTGCTCTCACACTACTACACCAAAAAAGAGATTTCTCCCAAACTTTTCCACAATCATCTTGACTTCAAAACCTGCAAATACATGAGGAGAACCATGGGAATCTCACCTCCCATCCTAAGTCTCAAGGAGACCACCCCCGAGCTAGGAGAATCAGTAGACCAATGGGTGACAATCACACATCTACATACATGAATACAACAACAAAGAACACCCTCCCAAGGCTTGCACAAATAGATTCACCATGAACCCATAACAAGGGGTGAAGGTGGTTTTCCACGTAGGAGAATGCCAAAATAATATATTCAAATAACATGCCTCTTCAAGGCTAAAACCACATACATCTTTCCATCCAATCTTCTCCTTATCTCTCCCAAAATTAGGATCAAATACAATGGCATGCAAGAGCCCATACACCTTGCATTTTTTCCCTCTTCTCTCCATTAGAAGAGACTCTACACTATCATGAAATCCAACTTACCCTTTCCCCCATACATGGCCACTTCTTCCCTATCTAAGGGTGAGTAATGCCATCACACCCTTCAAAAAAATCTCATATTCAAAAATAAAGATGAAACCATAAGCAAGAATCCACACCCAAAATCCCATTTCTTACATAACAACAATACAAATACATTTCACATATGTAAGAGAATGAAAAGAAACATACAAATCTACTTGCAACAAAATAAAGCACTTTCATGGCAATGGAGACCAACCTTCACAATGTGTTATAGCAAATGAATTTTGAGAAGAGCCCAAATCCTTATCCTTCCTCCATCCAAACCCTAATGTCTCTAAAAATAGAGATTGGGTGATACCCACTAACTCTACCAAGGGCCTCTAAAAAGATCTCCAACTTCTACCCACCCACCAACATTAAATTCTGATTTGACCCTCAAGTCCTTTGGCTTTTCCTTGTCCCCTATCATAAATGTTAGATTGGAGAGGAGTGTGGGTTTGGGTAAAAGGTCAAGACTTACTCCATTTTTTAAGCATGTGGAAAATGGGTCATAAAATAGGTCACCAAGGCCACTAGGGGATTCTAGATGTGTTAAAAACATTTTTAACCCATACCCCTATCACTAAGGTACTAGGATTTTTCTAAATTTGACCCTTAGGACCTCTTTTTGGCCTCTAGAAAAGGCTAGAAAAGAATTAAATCTAAATGATCAAATTGGTGGAACTTTGCAAGTATCTCCAACAAGGGGTTTGA
The DNA here is from genome assembly GCA_018584345.1 of Thuja plicata. NCBI lineage: Eukaryota > Viridiplantae > Streptophyta > Pinopsida > Cupressales > Cupressaceae > Thuja > Thuja plicata. The sequence continues at coordinate 1,060,112 of MU226934.1, forward strand.
ATAGGTTTCTAATGAATCAGTTAGGCTTAGGTTTACATTGCCAACCTTAGTAGACATGTCATTACATAAACACATAACGAGTGTCAAGTGACACTATAAAATGACATAATACAACATTGACATGTGACTAATTACAAAATGAAAACACCTAATACATACATACAATTTTACAGTCACGAATAAAATCACTTAACAACGAGGTTTGAACCTCTTTATTAGGTTCAACCTTGGCTTTACAGTTTGCACATATGGTTGGTTACTGATTCTCTGACTGATTCCATGGTTCTCTTTCCTGCACACTAAACTCGAGTATCAGTAGTCTGAGATAATAAAATAACATGCAATAAACATATACAATTCATACTTAGCAACATTAATCAGTAAGCAGAATTAAATTCCTAATTACAATTTTCATACAGAAATGTTTAAAACATAAAAACTCCATAATCATCATGACATAACACCATGAAATAATCAAGTCTAATAATGATTCGATCTTCTCATCTATTCACCTATCTAAACATGTATAATCAAAATCAACCACATGTTCTAGGTCTAATCCATATCAGAATGTAATCCATACGATATAATCATCATCATAAACATAATATCTCGAGTCTCTGTGAGGATAGTCAAAAGTGTATCAATGTATCAAAACATAAAGTATCAAAGTGTGAATAAACAAAAATGCTATGATGGGTCAGGGTGAGGCCTCACATCCTCCCCCGTAGGCATGAAAATCCTCCTCGATTTCATCAAGGAGGTAGGGAAACTGTGACCTTATCTGTACTATATTCTCATAGTATCCAAATTCACTCAAAGCATATCGATCAATGCTAATTATTTCATGCAATCTAATATTCCTAACCATGTGCATGCCAATTTATTTGGAACAGTTCTTAACTTCTAAGGCATATCTCAAGCACAATGTGATTTTAAGAATGAAAATGGTATGTTCTTCACGATCTACTCCCTTATACATTCTATCAATGTTCCATATTGAACATGATAGAGGACATCACTTTAAAACATAGGACTAGCAATATAAAACACACATCCTAGCCAACGCAAGATCATAAAAGAAAATCACAAATCAAGGTTCACAAATTTCAAATCCAAACCTCAAATTTAAACATATCCAACATAAAATAATTGTGAATAAGAACCATCTTTAATAGGTAAAAGAAAATTTGGTGGCTAGATGGTTACAAGAAGACTAAAAAGAAATTAAAGCTAGCCCTTCATCACTTCCAAGTTCATCAATGCTGAAAACCAGATAAACAAATAAGGAAAATCACATATACAAAGTGACTAACACTGAGCCACAAGGAGGGAGTATAAGATGCACGACACCTTG
>MU226934.1:1069543-1086207 GCA_018584345.1 Thuja plicata
GTCCATATTTAAACTCTTTTCATTTGAACACTTTTACAAGATTTTACAAAATCTTTCCTCCTAAATACCTATAAACACTTCCCAAAATAAATTAAATAAAATCACACCAGAAATTAAATATAATTTTGATCTAAGTAATGAATATCTATGTATTTCATAATCTAATTACAAAATAATTTCTAAGTAAAAAGGAATGTAATATTCTTATCAAGCCAATCATAGTATCTCTTAACCAGGACTTTGATTGATTCCCAAATCAATTATCATAAATTAATCTTATAAAAACAATTCTTTATAATAAATAAATAAAAAATATAGTTTTACTTTTTGGTACTGCTTAACTACTTAAATTAACTTTGTAATCATTTCAAGAACTTACACTTGTAATTTTTATTCAAAGTTGCAAACAAATATTAAAATTGGAATCTCTTTCCTAAAAAAAACATCAAAAGAAGAGAGTTCTTTACTAATTATACAATGATAATATGCATTTATGAACATTTCCTTTAAAGAGTCCAAGATTATTATGACTAAACTAATACCCCACACATGGCTAATAAGCCAAACTAAAGGTAAAAGACTCTTTATTTATTTCCATATACCCTTCCCATGTCAGTTGTAAGTCTAAATAAATAAACAAAGACATGAGGAAGAGAGTAATGTGAATTAAAATATTCTATACTTTCAAAAGGATAAGAGTTTGCTTATATATATGGTAAGTAAGCCCACTGAATCTACACGTAACTGCATGATAATAATAACTACCATTGTTGCAAAGAATTAAAATGGTAATAATAGATGGAAGAGAACATTTAAAAGAAGATACACGCATGTCCAAAGATGTCAGAAGGATACAATGTATATGCTACAACTAATCCCAAAATAAATAAGTAAACATATAACCTGAATGTTGTCTATGGTTTGAAGGAAGAAGCAACATATATAGTATTGTAAGGATGCTTTTAGAAGAAGACCAAGAGTCAATAGGTGTATGAGGGCAGCTACAAACTTATTCAATTAAATCTACTAACATGATGATGGAAGAAGAACAAAATGCAGGAGGACAGAATGTAAAGGGCAACATTAATCATAGATTCAACAACTTTTTCAGCACCCTCCCTGCAACGATAAAATAGGAGCCTTGGAAGTGATAGTTCCACATTCCCCAGAGACGACTCATAGACTAGGTGACTAAGATAATGCTTAAACTGGTATTTAATGGGGTTCCAGGTAGAAAGTTGTGGCAAAGGACTCCATTCTGTCTATCGATTTGGATACTTTCATGTTGATTTAAAAAATTATCACTCCGAGTTAAGGATTACATGGTTGAACGATTTGACTGAAGGTAAATTTTGAATCCTATTATAGCTAAGTCTGTCGAGATTAAAAAGGAAAGGAATTTCAATAATTAAGAAAATGACTAAGCTCTAGAAATGTGCCTACCAAGTCTGGAATCATATACTACACACCTGAATCTATATGTCTCGCTTCCTTCGCGCCCACTCGACACAGAAGCATTTTCCATCTGGAAAAAAAAGGTCTCACGTACATAGACTAAGCATAGTGAACTCAAGGCCCTAAAGTAGAACCCAGAGCTCTGATACCAGAATGTCATGCCCAAAACTAGGGCAACACACATAGACAAATTTTTTTTTTTTTAAAAAACACAAGTACACACAACTAACAATGGATGTGTTGTGGGAAGGTGATAACATGGTGAAGTTAGTCTTCGAGTTTCAAGGTATATTCATAGCTTGAATTAGGGTTACACAACATACAGATGAAGAGTTGGAGCATCAACTTGCTACACGGGTTACATGAACTCTTGGGTTAGATTGAGTTAACTATGGTTTTATGTTTAACTATGTGTAGTATCATGATAGTAATTTAATTGTGAAGAACATATGTTGAATTAGGTTGACCTAGCAATTACTTTAATACTTAACCTAGATTAAAACTTTATCCATATAAATCTAGTACCAATTCCCTTTCAACCTTAGCTACCTCCAAAATTTAAAGTAACCTCTAGATATGATCCTCGATCAATCAAGTTTACTAAGCAAAAACTATTTCAACCCTAAAACATTTGAAAGTCAGTTAAATAACCCTATATGTATAACATCTATAAACAACCCAGATATAACTATTTCACACACATTTGTTAAATAAATAAAAGAGAACTAAATTAATTACAAGAATTAATATGTATAACCTTCCTTAACTATCCTTAGATCCACTTAAACATATGTATTAAAATATTCACTAATATAAGGACTATTTAATTTCTACTCCCTTTTTAAAAAAAAAACATACATGAAACATTTACCATTTATCATAATACAAACTCACTATACAAAATAAACTACTAATTAAAATCTAATAATCAAAATCTAATCTAATTCCTAACCTACTAATAATACAATTAAGTTAACCTCTAGTAGAAAAATTAAATTAACCTCTAACCCCTTTTGAACACATGAGCACATACTTCAATTATCATAATAAAATTAAATTAACAACTAACTAATAATAATGATTCATTTTAAATAATTAACCATAGACTATTATTTTAAAAAGTTGATTCAATACTAAATAAATCTGAACACGTTAAAGAGAATCTATTAACTACTAATCCTTGCCAATTAATCTAACTAACCCTACTAATCTAAACCTATTTACCTACCATCCTACCTATCCTACTAACCTACCTATCCTACTAACCTACTAACTAGCTTACTAACCTATCCCATCACCCCTCCATTCCCCCTTGGCCCACGTGCCAAGTGGGAGAGGTGACAAGACACATAACTCAAGGCTACAAAGGAGGGGTTCAAAATCTTTTAAGGAGAAGAGTGCAGGATTAAATTTGGGGCCCACCTAACATAACCTTTATACTCTCAAGGGGAAATTTCGCATGGCAAAGGGAAGTTGACCTTGTCAGCAACAAGGACATGTTAGTAAGGAAGATGTTACATGATTTGGGGAGGGTGGTGTGAAGCCCAAGTAATATGTTTGCAGCCCCTTTTCATTAAATTTTCTTAGCAACATTTAGACCAAGTCCCATCCCTGCGCCCAAACAAGAGGGGTAAAAAGGTAAGGGAGAAGGTATGTGTGGGGCCCACGGGGATGGGTGAAAGGCAAGGTAAGACTAATTTAGAAATTAGTAAATAACTACAAGGTTAGGTTAGAGGGATTAGAATACTAACTCTAATTAGGAAGAGCATCTTGGGAAGGGAATATTCTCTGTGGTAAAGAGAATTATTTCCCTTCCCATACAAATTCCAGAGAGCATTTTTGCTCTAGAAATCTGGAAAGTGTGATAGGTATTATTTGTTTTATTTCTTTTTCTTCTATCATATTGATTTATTGGTTTTATTATTAGAGTAGTTAATTGTATGCATTTGAATTATGTTGTTAGTGCAATCCACTAAGTGAACTATAAATTGAATATTAGTATTAGTTGATTTTTACATTAATATACTACTTTGTTAGATTTACTATTGTTACCAAGTTTAAATTTTTTCTTCTCAAGAATTGAGGTTGCAATGAAGGTTTTAAGGTAGAGTGTTGAACCTATTAAAATGGAATATAGATTTCCAAAGGAAGAATGGAGTGCTTTAAACTTGAAAACTTACAATCAAATGCATTATAGAGATTACAAGATTTATAAATCCACAAGATTCTATATGCTATGAAAACTATTACATTGCCTTTCCTTTTAATATTGGATATCATTCTACCATGAAGGATTAAATTCATTATTATAAAGAATAAAATACCATAGGCATGAAACTAAAGACTCTTCATTTACATTATGGTAATATTTCAAAATACAACTACACATCTTAAAGATGGAAGATCTATACAATCAATGGAAATCATACAATGTTTCTTTCTCTAATGAAGCTATTACATAAAGAATAAGAGCTCTTCATGTCTTACTTGATAAAGCTTTCAATATGAACATTAAAACACTCAACAAGAAATGAATCTCAATCCAAAAGGAGTAACCATGCAACATTTAAGTTGCTCTCACACTACTACACCAAAAAAGAGATTTCTCCCAAGATTTTCCACAATCATCTTGACTTCAAAACCTACAAATACATGAGGAGAACCATGGAAAGCTCACCTCCCATCCTAGGACTCAAGGAGACCACCCCCAAGCTAGGAGAATCAGTATACCAACGGGTGACAATCACACATCCACATACATGAATACAATAACAAAGAACACCCTCTCAAGGCTTGCACAAATGGATTCACCATGAACCCATAACAAGGGGTGAAGGTGGATTTCTATGTAGGAGAATGCCAAAATAATACATTCAAATAACATGCCTCTTCAAGGCTTAAACCACATACATCTTTCCATCCAATCTTCTCCTTATATCCCCCAAAATTAGGATCAAATACAATGGCATGAAAGGGCCCACACACCTTGCATTTTTCCCCTCTTCTCTCCATGAGAAGAGACTCTACACTATCATGGAATCAAACTAACCCCTTCCCCCATACATGGCCACTTCTTCCCTATCCAAGGGTGAGTAATGCCATCACACCCTTCACAAAACTCCCATATTCAAAAATAAAGATGAAACCATAAGCAAGAATCCACATCCAAAATCCCATTTCTTACATTACAACAATACAAATACATTTCACATATGCAAGAGAATGAAAAGAAACATACAAATCTACTTGCAACAAAACAAAGAAATTTTATGGAAATGTAGACCAACCTTCACTATGTGTTATGGAAAATAAATTTTGAGAAGAGCCCAAATCCTTATCCTTCCTCCATCCAAACCCTAATGTCTCTAAAAGTAGAGTGGGTGAACACCCACTAAATCTACCAAGGGCCTCTAAAAAGACCTCCAACTTCTACCCACCCACCAACAATAAATTCTGATTTGACCCTCAAGTCCTTTGGCTTTTCCTTGTCCCCTATCATAAATGCCAGATTGGAAAGGAGTGTGGGTTTGGGTAAAAGGTCAAGACTTACTCCATTTTCGAAGTATGTGGAAAATGGGTCATAAAATAGGTCACCAAGGCCACTAGGGGATTCTAGATGTGTTAAAAACATTCTTAACTCATACCCCTATCACTAAGGTACTAGAATTTTGCTAAATTTGACCCTTAGGACCTCTTTTTGGCCTCTAAAAGTGGCTAGGAAAGAATTAAATCTAAATGATCAAATTGGTGGAACTTTGCAAGTATCTCCAACAAGGGGTTTAAATAGGTTCCTAATGAATCAGTTAGGCTTAGGTTTACATTGCCAACCTTAATAGACATGTCATTACATAAACACATAACGAGTGTCAAGTGACACTATAAAATGACATAATACAACATTGACATGTGACTAATTACATAATGAAAACACCTAATACATACATACAATTTTATGGTCACGAATAAAATCACTTAACAACAAGGTTTGAACCTCTTTATTAGGTTCAACCTTGGCTTTACAGTTTGCACATATGGTTGGTTACTGATTCTCTGACTGATTCCATGGTTCTCTTTCCTATACACTAAACTCGAGCATCAGTAGTCCAAGATAATAAAATCACATGCAATATACATATTCAATTCATACTTAGCAACATTAATCAGTAAGTAGAATTAAATTTCTAATTACAATTTTCATACATAAATGTTTAAAACATAAAAAACTCCATAATCATCATGACATAACATCCATGAAATAATCAAGTCTAATCACGTTCCGATCTTCTCATCCATTCACCTATCTAAACATGTATAATCAAAATCAACCACATGTTCTAGGTCTAATCCATATCAGAATGTAATCCATACGATATAATCATCATCATAAACATAATATCTCGAGTCTCTATGACGATAATCAAAAGTGTATCAATGGATCAAAATATAAAGTATCAAAGTGTGAATGAACAGAATTGCTATGATGGGTCAGGGTGAGGCCTCACAACAAATGTCCTCCATTTTGCATATAGCATTCTTATTCTGAGATAGGCTAGAAGAAAGAAGATTAAGATTTTCCACAACAACCCTTGATATATTTGCTACAACAAACAAAGAGGAGGAATTGTGATCCATAAAAATCCTATGATTTCTCTCTTCCCATATACCCTAGATAGTACTAGGTTTCATGAGGGACCAAAGGCCCTTAAGAAATTTATTAGCCGAGGGAAAAAACCATTTGATCACAAAACCCTAAATAGAGGCAAGGAAAACCCACCTGAGATTCCATCTTCTAAATAAATAAGCCCATACCTCCAGGGAGAAGGAGCATTGCATCAACAAGTGAGAAGTAGATTCTTCAGCCTCCAGGCACAAGTAGCATATGTTATGAATCATGAAGCCTCTCTTGTGAAGATTGTCCATAGTCAAGACTTTGTTTTGTATGAAAATCCAGTCAAAGATATTGATTTTAGGGATAAGGACTATATTCCAAGCTTTGGCCCAGTAAGGGGGATCTCCCTCGTTATCTTTGATCAACATAGAAAAGATGAAATCCACAGTGAACTTTCTAGAGGGAGAAACCTCCCAAATAATAGAATCTCAATTGTCATCTTTGAGAGAAATACCACTAAGATAGTGTGGAAGAACCATCCTCCTGTCTAGCGAAGAAATATTGACCCATTACTAGTTTCTCCAATAATCCACCACAACACTCCCCAAGCTCCCTTTGCATTTTTTGATGCACTCAGTGAAGTCTTGGATTGAGTCAAGAGGCCTATCATAGATCCTAATCAGTTCTATTAAAGGAATAAAAAACTAGGCTCTCACCAAGACTCGGGGATCGAACATCCTACCGAGCAGTTATCCTCCTCATAAAAACTCATTTAATTTATCAGCCCATGGATGTAGTACTTGAAATGGGTCAGCAAGATATATGTACCAAGGATTTCACTCAGATCATGCTATGGTTGCAGGAAACAAATTGCTTAAAAGGGAAACTAGTCTATAGCTGCAGGAAACAAATTGCTTGAAAGGGAAACTGTAAGATCTAAAATGCAGAGTCACCAAAATGTAACATAAGAGATCTTACATTTAAGAATTTTTGTTTATGGATGATTATAGATGTGTATATGAATATGTGTGTGAGGAGGGTAGGATTGTTCTTTTAATCCCTAATTTCTCAAAGGGGAGATCCAAATTGATTAACCCTAGAAAAAGGATCAATACATAAATGAATCAACCTATTAGGGATATGGATTAAAGAGAGAAACCCTAATTACCATTTTATAGAAGAGAGTGTGTGTAAGTTTTAGATAGATTAAGAACTTTAATTGAATTGAATAGGAGAAATGTACTAACCTTAGAATATTGTAGATCTGAAGAATATTGCTTTCTGAAGCCTATGTTGAGTTTATGAAAAATCTGAGACCGGATCTGGATTATAAATGCAGAGACGAACAAAACCCAGAAATCTTTTTCCATTCTGACATAGTTTCGATTTGTACCCTCAAGTCAATGTCACCATTGGCCAGAATTTTTGATTGCACCCTAGGGAAGAATCAACCTAAAAAGTCTCAGACTGAAATTCTGTTTTCAGATCCTGAAATTTTTCTGAAAAGGGATCTGAATCTCTGTCTCGATCCACTGTTCTAAATCTGTACCTGCAAGAAAAATGGTTTGTTTGTTGGGGGGAGGGGTTTGCCTTAGTCAAACCCTGATTTAGGAATTAAAGTTGAAATCAATAATTGAAATAAACAATGCTTGCAAGTAGTAGAAGTAAATCTAATATTGAATCTATGATATTCAAATAGATATGCAATTGTATTTTGAATGTAAACAAGTATGTAAATATGAAATTGGACTCAATTGGAAACCATAAACCTCCATGATTGTATGCTTGGAATCTACCTTGAAGAGAGAATGAATGAATTTTTGAGGATGCACAAAAGGATTTTGAAGTAAGATCACTCCACCATGATGGATATATCTAGGGTTTGAATGATGAATCTTGAATGCTTGGACCAAATCCCTTCAAAGGCTTGAATGCTTGAATCCTTGATCTTCAATGGAGAACTTTAAATGCTTGAGAGAAAGACTTGAACACTTTGAAAGCTTGACAATATGCAGAACAATGGATGCTTGAACTTTTTGCTTGATGACTTCTTTCTTGATTTCCCTTGGAGAGAATTAGTGCTCAATGGTTAATGATTATTAGAGAAAATGAGAGGAGAAAGCTTCCTTTTATATGAAACTAGGACACAATCTTTTAGAGAGGCCGACATAGGAGAATTAAAATCTAATTATACCCATGCCCCTAGAAGAAGACCTATATTAAATATAATTTAAGAATCATCTCTTCGGAACCCAAAACAGCTGACCTAGAAGCATGAAATGAATTTTTGATGACCTCTGGCAACCGACAGACTTCCAGATTTGAAAGGGGGACCCAGGTCAAGGTCGAGGTTGACCTTGACCTAGGGAGTCAGGACCCCCAGAAAACATGTCAGTTGGGATGGGAGGTGTCCAGATAGGCCCAATCAGGGTCCTAAATAGACACAAAAGTGAGAGGATGCAGAAATGAGGGGACAATGTGATGGTGGTCAAAAACAGTACCCCCTAAGGAGGGATAAACGTTCTTATCATGGAAGTGCTTCCATTTTAAGAAGACATAAAAACTAATCTATAGCTATAGGAAATAAATATTGGAAAGGGAATGCAGAAATAAAGGTGTTGTAGACATGTAAAGACTTGAAAACACAACTATAATGTCTCAACAGTTCTATCTCTTTGGTTGCAGGAAGTAACAGACTATCCTGTGGCTTTGGCTGTAGGAACTATATTAACACCAGAATTACTATAACAAGATGCAGGAAAATGAAACTGCATGAAAATGATTCTAACTAATATAGATTCCTCACCAAGTGGGCCCCCTTGGGTGAGTATCCAAACTCAATTATACTAAACTAAATATCAACACCTCATTTGGTATTGATTGAAATGGAAAGTACAAGATTCATGTAAAAACTGTAAAACAATAGAGAGAAACTTTATTCTACTAACTGATAAAGCCTTCCTTGTCATGCAGGAGTGGGGATTATTTAAAGAAAAATATCTAATTATCCTAACGTCTCATACTATACAAAAGGCAGAGTCATTTATTTGGAAAGCTAGAAAACTGGAAAGCGGAAAAACAAAAGACATCCATGAAGAAGGAAAGATATGTTATGACAAAGGAAGAACATATAAATCTTTCCACTTCTTCCTAGATTTCCTTAAAGGAACTTATAATTCTGTGACTCGGTCTTCTCCCAGCTGCTGCCACCTTGGTACTATTGAAACCGCCACTTCAAGCTGCATTTACTTCACCAACGATTGAATCTGCCACAGGAATAGGTCAGGGTATCTAGTGCATGACGCGTTCACTTGGTCAACCCTTCTCTTGATATTTATACTCTGCACCTTAAATTTTATATTCAAGACATCCAAGGAAATAATCCATCAAACACGCATACATTCATTCATGTTAAAACAACAATTACTTATAAGAACATAACCATAAACTTTGCATAAGTAATATAGCACTAATTTCCATGTGTTTGTGTGTTTAAAAGCATTAAAACATAATAGATGTCTTAGTGGCTGCATGCCACATAATAACATAAAGAGTATAGAGTTTTCAACAAATATAATAAGAAAGCATAAACAAGTACTGATAGAAACTTATCCTAGGCTCTCTAAAATAGGGCATATAAATGCCTCATCATTTTTCCCCCTATGAAGACTATCGCCTATCCTCAGGCATAGATACATTCCTGATTTGAGGAAGTAGTCATAGATCCTCTACTAAAGTGTCTCCACCACTAGTGCTAGTCAGGTGCCAATAAAATCCATTTATGCGTTTTATTTTTCTTTTTTGGTTGGCTTCCAATTTCTCATCAATTTCACTGTCCACACAACTGTAGAATGGCCAAAGGAGGATTAACGGTTGGAATGTAAGGGGAAGCCAAAATTTTGGTGTAACCTGCCTTCCTAGTTGTATGTATCATTGGACATGTTGCATGACTGACCTGAGGTTAATAAGGCTATGAGGTTCATCCTTTTTCAATTTAATCATTAACTTGTTCCAACGCTCAATTATGTCATCTGCTACCATTTTCCCTTCTTCTAAGGGAAGATTCTCAAAATTTTCATAAATTTTAGCCCTATTTCTAAGAATCCTTTCCTTGTGTTGCTTCTCTCGGAAACCATAAGCTATTTCCAACTAGTCATAATACATCTATTTTGGATCCCCATTCTCAGGCCTCAGAGGAAAGGTAACTGACAATTCCTTTGCTATGTACTTCCTCATTTTTTCTGCATAATTAATCTCATTTTGTGTCCATGATATTAATGCAGGTAAATGTACATCACCAATAAACAGTAAAGGATTCCATTCAACATCAAATGAAACATCATAGTTATGCAAATACAACTCACAAAGGATATTCTTAATGGAATCAGGGACACCTTCATATGCTACCACAAATTCTTGTGTAGAAGCAATATTAGGGTCAAAATCCCCAATGATTCACATCAGTTTAAATAAAAAGAATTGTTTATGTAGGCATAAAGCATACACCCTTGGGGGTGGCCGACATTCCATAAAAAAAAAGGACTAATTCCCTAACTAAATTCAATATGTGTTTCATATGTTGCACTTCCTACTTTTGCCTATCTATTTCCTATTTTAATTCCTTTTTCTCTACTTCCCATAGTGTCTTTTCATACTAAATTTGATTATAATAATCAATGGAAAGAGTTTGAAGAGTTAACTTTTGTTTCTCTTTTGATAGGCCTTGTCTTGTTTCCTTCTGTCCTTGATCTGATGTAGCTAGGACCATTTGTCCAGTTATTTGCCCATGACTAACACTTATTTCACCATCCATCTGCATTTCCTCCTCAGGAAGAGTTTCATTAATAGTCTCTGCTTGTTCTATTTCCTTCAAATTTGTGGTCACAGGATCCTTCTCCATCTCCTTCTGAACTTCCTGATTGTGGCCCTTCAGATAATGGTTCCTTAATAGGAACCTCAGGAGTACTTCCTGGAACAGTCCCTATAGGTTTATCTGTTGTCCCCAAGTGTTTAGTATTCAAACAAAGACTTCTCCTTGGTGGGGTTTCCAACATAATTGAAGGCTATTTTTGAGAGGATCTTTTCCTCTTGGAGGAAGTGGCTACAAGAGTTATGGTAGACGAAGTATCTGTGAAAGTTGAAGCCGTAGGAGTGTATAGTCAGAAAATAGAATCACTTCCATTGTAGAATAGTTTATCCTTTTGAGTAAGTGGTTTGGGGTCATGTCAAGCACCTTGAATGTGTCTATGACTTAGATCTGGCTTTTTCCCCTGTTCTGCCCCATTTCCCACTTTTTCTAGCCTGTTTCTGACACCCTAAACTACAAACTAGGATTTTTGACCTCAGGGTCAAAGTCAACCTTTCTTGTTCAAGGTCAACCTTGACCTTGACCTAGGTTAGAATTGACCTTTTTTTGACCTAAGGTCCAGATTTTAGATTCCTGAGGTTTTCAGATGTCGGGCTTCAGAAAGAATTAATTCCCGCTTCTAGGTCGGTTATTTCGGTCTTCAGAGAAAAAAATCTTAAATTATATTTGATATAGGTCCTCTTCTAATGGTATAGGTCTAATTGGAATTAATTCTCCTATGTAGGCCTCTCTAGAAGATTGTGCCCTAGATTCATACATAAGGAATCTTTCTCCTCTCATTTTCTCTAATCATGATCATCGACTATCAAAGACTTAAGAAGTGAAATCCAAAGGTGAAGAAGAAATATTTGAAGCAAGCCAAGTAGCCATTTAAGCATCCATTCATTCTCAAGCACTCAAGAACTCAATTCATCAAGAAGATCCATTGGTAGCCATTGAAGTATTCAAGCTCTATGGAGCCCTCTTGTTGAAGATTTCTTCATCCACATTCCTCCAAGCCTCTTCTTATTCCAAGATCCATTCAAGATTAGTGTTGAATATCTACAAGAAATTGATTTGAGACATCCTACATTCTACATTCTATATCCATTTGGTGCATACATACTTGTGGATCCATGAATTTGAATCCACCACAAGGGCTTCTACAAGAAAGGTGAATTCGTCAATTAATTTGTTTTATTTATGCAATTTCAATTATACTTTAAGGTTAATTCCAAAATTGGGGTTTGACCAAGGCAAACCCCTCCCCCCAACAAACAAATCTATTTTTCTTGTAGATACAGGTTTGGAACAACGGATCAGAGTGCAGATTTGGATACCCTTTTCAAAAAAATTTTGGGATCTAGAAATAGATTTTTTGTCAGAGACTTTTGAGGTCGATTCTACCCTAGGTCAGAATCAGAAATTCTATGTCAATGGTGACATTGATTTGAGGGTCAAAATCAGAATTATGTGAGATCAGAAAAATAATTTTGGGTTTTTTTTGTCTCTGCGTTTCTGTTCTAGATCTAGTTGTAGATTTTCTAGAAACTCGATGCAAACCCCTGAAAACAACATTCTTCAGATCTGCAACATTTCAAGGTTAGTACTTTTCTCCTATTCATAAAGTTCTTAATCTTTATAAAACTATCACACATTGTTTTCTATAAAACAAAATTTAAGATCTTCTTCTTTATTCTTCTTTCCAATCGATTGATTCATTTATGCATTGATCCTTCCTTTGGGGTTAATCAACTTGGATCCTTCCTTTGTGTATTTGAGGATAAAAGGAATATCTTATCTTCCCCTCACATTTCAATAAACATTCTAATTTCAAATGTAACAACATCTATTTCAAACATACATCACATTTTCATACCCTACATTTCATATGTTATATTTCTTATGTTACATTTTGGTGAACCCGCGATAGACAACTCTTTCTTTTTGGTGTTAGATTTACATATTTTATGTTAGATATTGCATGCATATTAGATTAGATTTATTTTATGTTCTTGCATTTACATTTCAAAAAAATTAAAAAATTAAAATCTTGTGTTTCCTAAATTAGTTCATTTGCATTGCATTGGTGTATGAGCTTCACCACTTCTAGTCCTACTTATAGTATCCTGGTTAGAAGAAGTCGTAGACTTATGGGTTCCTTTGATCCTAAGTCTTCCTCTCCTTTCCTTAGGATCCTGGGTGATAATTTGACCACTCATGATTCCAATCCTTCTATGGAGCATAACTCTTCTCACTCATCTCATGATGAGGATGATGCTTTAAGAGTTCATCCTAAACAAGTACAAAAACTTTCAATAGAACTTGATAAAATGGGAAATTGGCGTATTCAAGAAAACCATAATCAAGATTCCATCTAAGCTATAGAGGCTCTTAAGAAAGTCCTTCGTGATAGTGATCAAGGTGTTAATCTCTTGTGTGGTATCACTCATCTTGTGCATTTGAATGTTAAACCTTTAGCTCAAAAGGTTCAAGATCTAGGATTCACTCCTCCTGTCACTAGTGCGGGACCTTCTTTTGTTCCTTTACCTAGCATTCCTGCTTACACTCCTCCTTTGATGACTACATCTCTCCCAATTTCATCTATTCCTGTGAGTGTTCCATCGGTATCTCTACCTACCTCACAACCTTCATATCATAGTGTGCCTTTTACTTATTCCAATCCCCTTCCAACTATGGTTCCAAGTGTTCCACCAGTTGTGTCTTCCATTCCTGCCACTTCCTACACCTTTCCTAGTGTTCCTAATATTTATATGCCACCTATTTCTTCTAACGATTCCACAATCATCAGTTTGGCTCAAACTGTGTCATCTTTACAACAACAACTTGCATCTTTAACCCAATCCAAGTTTAGCATTCCTACATGTGACATGGGTATTCCTTTATCCTTAGACATTATTCATGCTACTATCCCTCAGCAAGCCGATATGCTTCATCTTGAGAATTACAATGGTAAAGGCGATCATGTTACTCATGTTAAAATATTTCAAATCCTTTGTAGTGATTATGCTCATGACCATCGGATTTTAGCTAAGTTATTTGCTAGAAATTTTTGTGATAAAGCCTTGCAATGGTATTTTTCTTTACCTCCTTATTCTATTGATTCTTTTCCTAAACTTTCTAATACCTTTATCCAACAATTTCAAAATAAAATTGGTCTGCAAGTGTCCTTAACTGATTTAATGCATTGTAAACAAAATATTAAAGAAAAATTGACTGATTTTATTAGTATATTTAAGCATTTGTATGCTCAGATTTCTTATCCTATTCCTGATATTGATATTCAACATATGTTTATTTCAAATTTACAAAAGGATATTAGAGATAAGATTTTGCTTACTGAATTTACTTCTTTTCAACAACTTTGTGCAACACTTCATCATTATAAATTACAAGTGACTCAATTTGAGAGAAACACTCCAATGGCTCCTATTCTAGTTGATAAGAGTGATGTTGCTCCTAATCCTAATAAGTTTTAGAAACCTAAAAACTATGTCAATATTAATAAACAGACAAATGTGGTTGCTGATCAACTTGCTTTTGCATCCAACAATGCCACTTCTGCATCCACTGCTTTTTGTATGAATAGTATGTTTACTCCTCTCTCTGAATCTTTAAATTCTATTATGAGTAGGTTGTTAAGTGCTAATATGATTACCTTGCCTCCTATTTGACCTCTTACCCCTACCATGATAGCATCAAACTCCTTTGATTCTAAAGCTTTTTGCTAATACCATCGCCAGAATGGCCATGATACTTAAAAATGTTATTCTCTAAAGCATAAGGTTCAAGACTTAATCGATTCTAATGCTTTATCTGTTGATAATTTTGATAGTAATTGGAACAAATATGTCTCTACTCCTAATCAAAACCTTCAAATCTATACAAATCCTTTACCTATACATGATACTAATACCATTGCTCAATCATCTTCTATGGATATTGTTTATAATTCAAAGATGGATGATCTCAATCACATTGTTAATCAAGTGGAGTGCATTATTTCACCTCAACCTATTGTTCAAGATCCTTTTCCTCCACTTCAACTTCAAGTTCCACCTAAACCTTAGAAACAAACGAAGGATAAATGACCTAGGGAATTCTTAATTGCCTTTGATGACGCTGAAACTATTAAGGCTCCCAATGGTCCCCTTTTATATTTATGCTAGGATTGCTAAGATACCTACACATGGTTGTTTTGTTGATCCCACATCTTTAATAAATGTCATTACTGAGGATTTTTTTTTTTTGAAAAACCTACAACGTGATTGTTACGATCCATCTGATGGATGGATCCAAACTTGTAATGGTTTTCTCTATCTTGCACTTGGTTCTATTAACTTGCCTGTTGAACTTTGTGGTAAAGTTGTAGATACTACCTTCATTGTCGTTCCTACTTCTAAACAATTTCAAGTCAAATTTGGTTTGCCTTGGATAACTAATATGCATGCTATTGCTTCTCCTATTCATAAATGTCTTAAGTTCATTCATAATGGAGAAGTAAAAATGATTAATCATAGTTTGTATCAACCTTCTAGGCCTAGAGATTGTGGTACTCTTGATTTCTTTTGGCCTTCATTACCTAATTCATGTCCTCCTCACCCTGACAACCTTTTTCATTGATATCAAGCGTATAAACATCGTAAGATTGTTGAGTTAAGCATGCCTCAGATAGATCTTAACCGTGGTCTTTTTCCCACTCCTTCTATACCTCCTTTATCCATTATAGCTAGCTCTATTATTCAACCTCCCAATGTTGGTTCTAAGCCTACTAGGAATCCTACCAACCCTCCTATAGAACCTGTGAAGGAACCAGTTGTTATTCCTCCTAGTTCTCAACATGTGTCAAACAAATCAAAGCATAACAAATATACTAATGAATGTTGTAAGAAGCGTAGAGATAATTCTAGGGCCCGTGCTTATGTTCTTCTAAATTCTTTACCTTCTTTTGACCAACCTATGCCTGATATGTTGGAAAAATTTAATGTTCATAATGATGTTAAGATGAATGAGTATGATGATCCTATTTGCATCTTAGATCCTATTTTGATTAATCTTGATGAGGAGGATACTCTTGATGATCCTATTGATCTTGGTGATGAATATGAGACCATCGATATTGATACTCATTTACCTCATATGCTTTCAACTCAATTGATAATTACACCCAGTATCAAAAATCACGATTCTCAAGAGGATCCTTGTTTGGAAATCGCTATTATTCCTACTGTATTGGATATAGTCACTCTTGCGAGTTTCCCACCTTCCCTAAATGATATAAATCGAGATGGGGAGAGTAGGTGATGTGCCTGATTGGCTTATCCTTCATGGTAGCCCATTTTTTGTTTTCCTGTTGTATTGTGCTTCTCCCATAATGTGTTTTCTAAATGTTTGTTAAACTCTTCTATACGACCCTTGTTACTTTGTTGGTGCAAGGTGATAAAGGAATCAAATTTGTTGTATAATTCCTTTATATGTATCTTTACTCTTCTATATGTTGTTTTCATGTTATGTTGTACTGGTGCTATTATTCATAAATGTTTTCCTTGTGTAGTCCACTTGGAGCTCTGACATGGTAGCACTGATTCTCTTTGGTCTCCATGTTGTGGTCTGAAAAGACTCTTCTTCATAACTCTTGAGTTTTCTTTCCTCCATGGTGATTGTAGTTATACTTTATTTGGGGAATGATGTCAATTTATTTGCAATAATATCATATATATATATATATATATA
>MU226934.1:1093084-1113901 GCA_018584345.1 Thuja plicata
TAGGACTAATTGTTGTAGGAATCAAGAAATTAGCTTAATTAACCTTAGTTAATTAATAGATAGGTTTATTTGGTGAGAGTGATGTGAGGTAGGGTAGGATCTAGGTTCAAATTAGCTTAATCCAAATCAGATTTAGATTAATTGTAGTTTAGTAGAATTTAGGTCATGTGGAGGAATAAATAAATTAAAAATTTATTTAAAGGGAATCAATGAGGGATAATGTATTTAAATGAGTTTTAATACATTAAAAGGGGTAGTATTTAAATTAAAATCAAATACTAAGGAAAGTGAATCATATTTAATTAAATAAATTTAATTAAATAGATAGAAGAATGTAACAAATATAATTAATTAAAATTAACTATAATGTTATGGGAATATTAATTAAATTAATATAAGGATGATTTTGGACGTCTACACATGGGACATTCCATTTTGCTTAAGTCCTTAATAAACCTTTTGTAGTAGCTAGCATGTCCTAGGAAACTTTAGACATCCTTCTATTTTGTTGGCGTAGGCAGATTCATTATGACCTCAATTTTAGCAGGATCCACCTAGATTCCTTTAACGGAGATGTAATGGCCCAACACAACCCCCTCTTGCATCATCATGAAGCACTTATTGCTATACAGGGACATATTATGTTCCTCACATCTTGTAAGAACTTTTCCCAAGTTGGCCAATGCCTCCTCATAGGTCTCCCCATAAGTGGTGAAGTCATCTATATATATTTCCATACTATCATGTGAGATATCAGCAAAAATACTGATAGTTGCCCATTGAAATGCAGATGGAGCATTGCAGAGGTAGAAAGGAAATACTGAGTAAGAAAATGTTCCCTAAGGGTAGGTGAATGTGATCTTCCTCTGATCTTCAAGAAGAATCCTAATCTGGTTTTATCTATACCCATCCAGGAAAGAAAAATATCGTTATCCTGCTAAGGAGTCTAGGACCTAGTTAATAAATGGAAGTGGGAAATGGTCCTTTTTAGTTGCATTGTTGAGCTCCCTATAGTTGACACATAATTTCCATTTTCCTCCTTTTTGGGGAACTATTACCAATGGGGAGACCCACTGACTCTCAGAGATTGGATAGATGAAACCAACATTAAGTAGCTTTTGCAACTTGTTTTTCACTATTTCCCTTAATGAAGGGTTTACACACCTCTAAAATTGCCTAAAAAGAGGTTTGTCTTCTTTTAGGTAAATCATATGAGTACATAATTTGGGGTCCAAGCCTTTCATATCTTCATAGTTGTAAAATATAAAATGGAGTATAAAATGTGTGGTGTAAAATGTAAGATATAAAATTGATGATGTAGAAGGAAATGAGATGGGGGATATAATAATGTGATATGTAGGAATGGAAGGTCATTAGAATATATGGGAAGAATGAAATAAGGTGTATATATGTGGTGTGGGAAGATAATATTTCCCTCTTAACCCTAAATTCATAAAGGGAAGATCCAAATTGATTAACCCCAAAGAAAGGATCAATTCATAAATGAGTCAACCTATTAAGAATAAAGATAAAGAGAAAAACCCTAGGTTCTATCCTATAGAAAAAAATGTGTAATAGATCTAAAAAGATTAAAACGTTAATTGAATTGAATTAGAAGAAAAATACAAACCTCAAAAGGTAGTAGATTTGAAGAATGCTATTTTCAGGTGTCTGTACTGAGTTTCCAGAAGTTCTGCAACTGGATCGGGCACAGAAACACAGAGATGGAGAAAACCTAAAAATATTTTCCAGATTTGGCTTAGGTTGATTTTGACCCAAAAAAAAATTTGACCTTGACTTGCACAGTCCGACAAAAAATCTATTTTTGGATCCTGAAAGTTTGCCGAAAAGGGTATCCAGATCTACACTTGAATCTTTTGTCCTGAACCTGTACCTACAAGAAAAATGGTTTTGTTTGTTGGGGGAGGGGTTTGACTTAGTCAAACCCTAATTTAGGAATTAACCTTGAAATCAATAATTGAAATAGAGAATGCTAACAAGTAGTAGAAGTAAATCTAACAATGAAGCTATGATATTCAATAGATATGCAATTGTATTTTGAATGTAGACAAGTATGTAAATATGAAAGCTTGGGCTCAATATTAGAAACCATAAACCTCCATGATTGTATTCTTGGAATCCACCTTTAAGGAACAATAAATGAGTCTTGAGGATGCACAAAGGATCTTGAAGGAAGATCACACCACCATGATGGATAGATCTAGGGTTTTGAATGATGGATCTTGAATGCTTGAACCAAATCCCTTCAAAGGCTTGAATGCTTGAATCCTTGATCTTCAATAGAGAACTTGAATGCTTGAGAGGAAGACTTGAAAACCTTATTTTAAATTTGAAAGCTTGAGGAGAGTCTTGGATTGTTCGTTATTCTTCCTTCACTTGGATTCTTTCTCAGTTACTGGATAGAGAAAATGAGAGGAGAAGGCTTCCTTATATACCAATCTAGGGCACAATCTTCTAGATAGGCATACATAGGAGAATTAAATTCCAATTGTACCTATACCCTTAGAAGAGGATCTATATTAAATATAATTTATGAGTCATCTCTTTGGAACCCAAAACAACTGACCCAAAAGCAAGAAAATGATCTTTTGTATGACCCCAGATAGCCAAAAAAATTTCCAATTGGAAAGGGGGACCTGGGTTGAGGTCAACCCTGACCTAGGTTAGGGTGTAGGTTGACCTTGATCTAGGTCAAGGTCGAGGTCAACCTTGACCCAGGGAGTCAGAACCCCTAGAAAATGTGCCAGGTGGGATAAACAATGTCCAGAGAGGCCCAATTAGGGTCCTAAAAAAGCACAGAAGTTGGAGAGGGTGCATAAATGAGTTGAAAATATGATGATGGTCTAAAACACCCCCTAAGGAGGGATAAATTTTCTTAACATGGAAGTGCTTCCATTTTAAGATGATACATTAAGCCCCCACTTTAGCGGGAGTATGGAAATCAAACATACTTGTGGTAAAGTTAGAAGAAAGACTCCAATGGATCGCAATGAGGTAGGACATCACTTAGTCAAGGACATGAGCCCCCATACCAAGGATTCTAACTAAAAATACACACACAAAGGTATGTAATCAAAGAGAAAATAATAATAGAAAGCATAAATGACTACATAATAAAGACAAGAGAAACACTATAAATAACATAGCTTCATGATCTAATCCTACTGGCATGAAATAAAAAGAGAGAAAAGAGAAAGTGATTACCTAGCCTAGTAAGACTCCCACCCTACCATGAATCACCAAGGAGGGAGAGCCCAACAGGTTCCCCCATAAATTATGTTTTGTAATTGTAATGCGTCTTCTGACAAATTTTGGAATACCCATAGATCCACATTCTTGTATCACTATGGAATATAAAATGCATGTCTTTTCAGGATTTAGAAACTTATGTGCGTTACCTTCCAAGGATTTAGCATATTTGAATTTGAAAAATGCGTATCTCTTCAAGATTTAGCAACTTATTTGCATTACCTTATGAGGATTTAGCATATTTGAATTTTAAAATGTGTATCTCTTCAGGATTTATAAACTTATGTGTGTTACCTTCTGAGGATTTAGCAAAAAATAAAAATAAAAATGTGTGTCTCTTCAGGATTTAGCAACTTATGTGCATTACCTTCTGAGGGTTTAGCATGTTGTAAATTGTAAACTATAGTATAAGGGAGACCCTATATATGCTCCCCTCCTTATCGTGGCTACCTAATAGACATGATAAGGAAGAGAAAGGAGGGTACCTACTTCATAAAGTAAGGAGATATCCTGTTAGCAACAATGTATACTATAGTCTTAGCGAAGAGTATTGACCCTTACATCTAAGAGCATAGATAATCATGAAAAGGATATGTCACTTATGGAAAAAGGATCCTTAAAGAGGAAGAGATATTATCAAAAAAACCCCCACTATGGAGGATTGCTTAGGATAAAATATAATCTTTCAAAGAAAAGTAAAGAGGGAACAAAGATTCAATCATCAAGCCCCCTGCGATAAAGAGGAAGTGAAATCTTGGAATGAAGGAATCAAAATCTAACCCAAAGCAAGGGAAAGAATTTATAGAGAACATAATTTTTAAAATAAAGAAGAGGTGATGACCTAGGATAATCAACTCTCACATAAGAGGGCATCCATAGCCAAAACATAAGTCTTTATAAGGAAATAATGTTGCAAAATAAACAATTGCCACTAAGCTAAGGAGAGGAGATCCTTAAACATAGAGAAAGAAGGAAAACCTTGCCCCCAGGGATGAAAACAAGGGATATACCAATCATATCAAGAGGTGATGTAGAAAAGATATATCTTTACAAAACAAATGTCCTAGAAAAGATATCGTGAATATTATAAGAGAGCTATGGATGATTATGAGCAAAGGAAGTATGTATCATAATACAATACCATAGAGATAGAATATAGAAAGAATAACCAATTAAGCTCAAAAAAAAATACATGCTAAGAGCATAATGGATCCTAGAAAAAATGGAAGAGATACCTCTTTCCCCCTATTATTGAAGAACAAGGGGTATGCCCCGTATCAAAATTATGAAGAAATTGCAATACCGCATGAGAGTGAGATATAATTCCTAAAGAAGCTCTTTCTCTAACATACATCTTGAAATGCACACAATCAGAAAGTAAATGTGTATTACTATAATGAAAAGGACATTTATACTTGGAGAGAGCATCTTTCAGCATAGGTTTAAATATTTTTTTCTTAGAATTCATTACTTGAACATACACCTTCTTAGCCACATCTTGAGGAGTATCAGGGTAATCTAAGGAAGGTGTTGGAAGGAGAATATGAAGAGGAGGGCGACGATAAAAATAAACCACCTCAAGTTGAGAGTGGAAAGCCTAGACCATGATTATCTTGTTTATGGGATATATGAAACGGATATTTAATACCATGTTCATTAACACCAAGCCCTAAACCCTTATAACCTTATTTAGCCACCATATTGTATCCAGTAGTATACATATCTTGTAAAGCTTCTACAAGAGGTGATTTTTACGGTGATCATGAGAATATATTGTGTAAGGAGGAATGATAGGTTTAGAAGAAGTTTAATTTCTCTTCTCTTTAATATCATCATGGATCAGATAAGAAGGGGAAGGTAAATCAAAGAATTATTGAACATTTGGATCATGAACCATAGTTTGAGCCCCATCATGAGTGTGAGAAGAACTAGGGATAGAAGATGGAGAAATAGGAGTAGGAATATTAGGAATTGGATTAGGAAGGATAGGATGGGGATTAGGAAGATTAGGAATTAGATTAGGAATTATAGGATAAGGATTAGGAAGATTGGGAAATGGGGTATCATCTACCCAATTCTTCACATAATCCAAAAGAGCAATAAGTCCACTACACAAATTCTTAATGAAAGTTTTGAAAGTAGGAAGACTAGTATTAGTTAATATCAAAATAGCATAAGCAAGTGAAACATGAAGAGTAAAAAACATGATGAAATGGATGATACTCTCATAAACATCATAAGTACTATAAAGAGATGCTAAAAGAAGAATAATGAGGAAAATAACCACATACCAAAGCATCTTAAAGATCTTCATAGTGAATGAAATGCAGGAAATGTTTTTGTATTTTTATGAGTATGTAGATTTTTAAAAAAAAAAAATGAAAGAGCATAAAAGAAAACTAATTTAATATGTATGCAAAAGCTAGTCTATAAGGAAAAGAGGCAAATCATCTAAAACCAAAAAGAAAGAGTTGTATATCGTGGGTTCACCAAAGTGTAAAATATAAAAATGTAAGGTATGTAATGTGTGGTGTAAAATGTAAGATGTAAATTGATGATGTAGAAGGAAATGAGATGGGGGATATAATAATGTGATATATAGGAATGGAAGGTCACTATAATGTATAGGAATAATGCAATAAGGTGTATATATATGGTGTGGGAAGATAAGATTTCCCTCTTAACCCTAAATTCATAAAGGGAAGATCCAAATTGATTAACCCCAAAGAAAGGATCAATGTATAAATGAGTCAACCTATTAAGAATAAAGGTTTTAATCTTTCTAGATCTATTACACATTATTTTCTATAGGATGAAAATGTAGCAGATCTAAAGAATGTTGTTTTCAGGTGTCTATATTGAGTTTCTGGAAGTTCTGCAACCGGATTGGGCACTGAAACACAGAGAACAAGAAAAACCATAAATCTTTTCCAGATCTGGATCAGGTTGATTTTGGACCCAAAGTAGAATGTCAATTATGACCCAAAATAGAATGTCAATTTTGACCCAAAACAAAAAGTTGACCTTGACCTGCACAGTCTGACAGAAAATCTATTTCTGGATCCCAAAAGTTTGTTGAAAAGGGTATCCGGATATGCACTTGAATCTACTATCTTGAACTTGTACCTGCAAGAAAAATGGTTTTGTTTGTTGGGGGAGGGGTTTGCCTTAGTCAAACCCCAATTTAGGAATTAACCTTGAAATCAATAATTGAAATAGAGAATTCTAGCAAGTAGTAGAAGTAAATCTAACAATGAAGCTAAGATATTTAATAAATATGAAATTGTATTTTGAATGTAGAAAAGTATGTAAGTATGAAAGCTTGGGCTCAATATTAGAAACCATAAACCTCAATGATTGTATGCTTGGAATCCACCTTGAAGGAAGAATAAATAAATCTTGAGGATTCCCAAAGGATCTTGAAGGAAGATCAAACCACCATGATGGATAGATCTAGGGTTTTGAATGATGGATCTTGAATGCTTGAACCAAATCCCTTCAAATTCTTGAATGCTTGAATCCTTGATCTTTAATGGAGTACTTCAATGCTCGAGAGGAAGACTTGAAAACCTTAGTTGAACTTTGAAATCTTGAGGAGAGTATTGGATTGTTCATTATGCTTCTTTCACTTGGATTCTTGCGTAGTTCCTAGTTAGAGAAAATGTGAGGAGAAGGCTTCCTTATATACCAATCTAGGTAACAATCTTCTAGAGAGGCCTACATAGGAGAATTAAATTTCAATTAGACCTATACCCTTAGAAGAGGAGCTATATTAAATATAATATTAATATTTGTCACTTTGGAACCCAAAATAGTTGACCTGAAAGTGGGAAAATGAACTTTTGAATGACCCCCGACAACCGAAAAACTTTCCAATTTGAAAGGGGGACATGGGTTGAGGTTGACCCTGACCTAGGTTAGGGTTGAGGTTGACCCTAACCTAGGTCAAGGTTAAGGTTGACCTTGACCCAGGGAGTCACAACCCCTGGAAAATGTGCTAGGTGGGATAAACAGTGTCCGGGGTGGGATAAACAGTGTCCGGAGAGGCCCAATCAGGGTCCTAAACAAGAACATAATTTGGAGAGGGTGCAAAAATGAGTGGAAAATATGATGATGATCTAAAATACCCCCTAAGGAGGGATAAAAATTCTTAACATGTAAGTTCTTCCATTTTAAGATGATACAATAGTCCCATGCAAAAGTTGTGGTATGGTCTTGTAGTAGTTTAGCCAAAGAAGTTTGTTGTTGGGGGGTAAGTTCACTAATTAATGTTCAAGCAATGGCCAGGGGAGGCTTATAACTATTTCATGAGTTCTACCATAAAATAATCTATTAATGGAGGTACTTGGACCTCATGAGATAGCAATTGGTGGTAAAGTTTCTTGGCTACAAGAGATGGAGGTAATTCAAATTAGGGTACAAGGCTTGTAGGGAATAGTTATGGGAATTTAGACAGTCCATGGGATCTGAATCTAGGCCATACTTGTTGTGTAGAATGTTTGTGATTAATGTGTCCTCCTCTTGAAGCTGTAGGAAGGGGTCCCTCTTCAACATCATTAGTTGGGCTACTGAGTTGACTACTTCAACTTCTCCTATGTCCAACCAAATTGGTGAAGCTAACTCCATTTGTGGTTGAGCAGGTGGGTACAAGGCTAATGTCTTCGTATGATGACCATTAGAAATGGTCATATCACTTGAGAAAAAACCTATATATGCATCAGTAGTGGCCAGCCAAGGATGACCAAGAATGATTGGGTAACCTCCCAAGGTGGCCTTTGGTGAAAGTATCATAAAGTTAGCAGGACAACACCAAGTTTCTAGATCAATAACTATATCTTCCACTACCCCGTCGGGTTTGAATTAAGAACTATCTGCAAGCTGTAGGATAGTGGGTGTTTCCTATAGGTTGGTGATGTTGAGTTGTTGCATGATGTACTTAGTCACTACATTCATAGAAGCTCCTAAATCTATCAAAGTGTCTTTAATGGTTGTCTCATTGATGGTAACCTCGACATTTGGAATGCCTGGGTCAGAATACTTTGGGATAACTATTTTGCTGAGCATTATATCAGAAAGTTTCCCCAAGACATGGACAGTCTAGGGATCCTTTCTCTTATGACATGGATTTTTAAAGCAGACCTCCTTGATAGCCTTTCCATAAGTTGGTACATCCTTTATTTCTTGAAAAAGCAGAATTTAAACACTAAGGTTCTTGATTTGATCAAGGATGTCAAAGGTTGTGTCATCAGTATGCTTAGAGTTTTCATTTTGTAGCCTTTGTGGAAAGGGAGGAGGAGCTTGCTAAACTTTATTTGGTAACATTATTGGGCTTATTGGAGTGGTATCCAGAGTTTTTTGAGGACTAGACTCTTCTTGAGGTACTTCAGTGATAATAGGAGTAGGTAGAGTAGTGCATGACCACAAATGAATATCATTTATTGTTATAGCATAGGTAGGGTATTGGTTTGGGTTAGCGACATAAATATTTTGCTAAGATGTTGGAGGCCTATTATTAGGATTTGGCTAAGGCTATGCAGGAAGATGGATAAGCCTAAGAGATGTCATAGTGGATGGAGGAGGTGGAAAAAGTGCTTATTGTTGAGGTTGAGGAAATGGCTCCAGGAATCCTTGCTGCTAGTTTGGCCATTGCTGACCACCCCTCCATTGCTAATTTTGCTTCCAATTGCCTTGTGGAGATTTCTAATTTCCTTGGGGATTTTTCTGTTGTGGACTAGGGTAAGTTTTCCACTGAGTTTGTGACTTATTCTAGGGAGAGTACTGAGTAGTCATAGGAGGTTGTCATTGACTACTATAAAATGGACCATTAAATGTAAGAGGGTCTTGAGGCATACCTTGTCTTTGATCCCATGGTCTTCATTGTGCAATGAAGAATACTTTCTCATCATCTCCTTTGATTGGATTATAATTAGTGGGTAGTTTTGCTGTCTCCATATTAGCAACCATCTTGCACTGACAATCTCGCTTCTTCTGTCTACAATGTGAACAAAATTCTGCCATAATAGCTTTGACCTCTTCATACTTCTTTTTTTCTTGCATTGTGTCTAGCTGTGTGACCATGTTATTGATGATGTCTTGTTTGAAGTCGAACAACAGGTGTGTGATTTATGTCCAAGAGGCTCCAACTCCATTAGTTTTTCCTATTGTAGACCTATATCCTCTACCCTTCTTAGTAACATCTCTAGAGTAATTGAGACATATTTTATTGATATCCTCCCCATGTAGATTGGGTGATATCACCTCTGACCATGAGATCTGAGGCTTCAGTGCACCCTCATTTATACCCCTCAAAAAGAGAAGTTTTTGTGACTCCTGGTTGAGCTGATGTTTTTTCTTCTTCAAGATAAACAAGAATCTTGACACATAATATTCAAGACTCTCATCCTCCTTGTGTGTCATCTTGAAGATGTCATCCCCTCATAGGTCATTTCCTCTACAGTACTTCTTATACTTTGTCAAGAATGCACTGTTCATTTCATCCCAATCATGAACAACATCCTAGCCTAAGCCCATAAACCATCTCAATGCAGACTCTTTCAGAGTTGCAGGAAACAATTTGAGCCTATGGGCATCCATGGTATAGGCATAACTATGATAGAGGATATCAAACTCAAAGAGAAAGGTATCTAGATCCCCAGATACCAGGCCATATAATTTTGGAAGAGATGAAGAGGGGATATTCTTGAGGTTTTTATTATCACGATGGTCAGTAATGGGAAATGGAAAAGTAGGAGGGTTCTCCATCATGGACAGACCTTGAGGTTGAACTTGAGGCTGGTAGATGACTAGAGGTAATAGATTCTCTTCTTGATGATCTGGGTATTGGATTATGAGATTGGCCAAGGTTCCAACAAGAGGATTAAACTTGGGTTTCTCTTCAGGGAGGCAAAATTGTATTGGATCACCTTCTGAATATGATGATGAAAATGATGAAATAAGAAGGTTTACAATTTCATCCACAAACAAACCCTCCTCTTTATCTTCTTCTGGTCCAAAGATATCTCCTAATCAATTATTGGGTTAGTTTGGCAAGTACCTTCCTAGAGCATCTCTTCTTCTTCTATGCATGCAACTGAATGAAAATTATGGTGATGGTATGAAAAAATTTGGTGGTGAAATCTATTTTAAAGTAATGTAAATTATTCAAGTAAATGCTACAAATGGCTGATTTTAACACTTGGTTCGAAACCATCCCCGACAATGGCACCAAAAATGATCGGTTCTATTAAAGGAATAAAAAACTAGGTTCTCACCAAGACTCGGGGATTGCACATCCTATGGAACAACTATCCTTCTCATAAAAATTCATTTAATTTATCAACACAGGGATGCAATACTTGAAATGGGTCAGCAAGATATATACACCAAGAATTTCACTCAGACGACGCTATGGCTACATGAAAAAAATTGCTTGAAAGGGAAACTAGTCTATAGCTACATGAAACAAATTGCTTGAAAGGGAAATTAATCTATAGCTACAGGAAAAAAATACTGGAAAGGGAATGTGAAAATAAAGGTGCTGCAAGAATGCAAAGACTTGAAAACACAACTATAATGTCTCAAGAGTTCTGCTACTTTGGCTGTAGGAAGTAACATAATATCTTGCAGCTTTGGCTATAGGAACTGTGTTAACACCAGAATTACGATAACAAGATGCAAGAAAATGAAACTAAATGAAAATGATTCTAACTAATATAGATTCCTCACCAAGTGGGCCCCCTTGGGTGAGTATCCAAACTCAACTATACTGAACTAAATATCAACACCTCATTTGCTATTGATTGAAACAGAAAGTACAAGATTCATGTAAAAACTGTAAAACAATAGAGTGAAACTATATTGTGCTAACTGATATCACCCTCCTCACATAGGAGTGGGGCTTATTTAAAGAAAAAACATCTAATTATCCTAACTGCTCATGCTATACAAAAGGTGGAGTCATTTATTTGGAAAGATAGAAAATTGGAAAGCGAGAAAATAGATGACATCCATGAAGAAGGAAAGATCTATTATGATAGAGGAAGAATAGATCTATCTTTCGACTTCTTCTTGGATTTCCTCAAAGGAAATCATAATTCTATGACTTGGTCTTCTCCCATCTTCTACCACCTTGGTACTATTGGAACCACCACTCTGAGTTGCATTTACTTTTCTAATGGTCGAGTCTACTATAGGAACGGGTTGGGGTACATCCAGTGCATGATGCATTCACCTGGTCAACTCTTCTCTTGCTATTTATACTTTGTACCTTAAATGTTAGACTCAAGACATCCAAGCAAATAATCCATCAAACATACATACATTCATTCATGTTAACAACAATTACTTATAAGAACATAACCATAAACTTTGCATTAGTAATGTAGCACTAATTTCCACGTTTTTGTATGTTTTAAAACATTAGACCATAGAAGATGTCTTAGTGGCTACATGCCACATAATAACATAAAGAGTATAGTGTTTTCAGAAAATGTAATAAGAAAGCATAAACATGTACTAATAGAAACTCATCCTAGGGTCTCTAAAATAGGGAATATAAATGCCTCATTAGATCCATTTATCCTCCCAAAAGCACACAAATCTATCATTGCCCACTTTCCATCTCAGTCCTTTAATAAGTACCTCCTTTATCTTCTGAATATTGTTCTAGATTAAAGAGCCACTAATAATAGAGTTAGAGTAAGAAAAATAAAATATATTAGAAAAATGGTGAAGATACTTATCTTTCCAAATGTTATTCAATTCCTTAGGGTTCTTGTTGAATGCCCACCAAGGCTACTTTGCAAGAAGAACCTTATTGAAGAGTTTTATGTTTTGAATACCAAGACCTCCACACTTCTTATGTTTATAGACATTTTCCCAAGCAATAAGCAAAATCCTTTTTCTCTCATCCACCCCTGACCAGAGGAAGGTTTTTTTGAGTTCTTTCCATAATCTCAGCAAATTTGGAGGGGATCTTAAAGAGGTTGAGAGAATAAATCAGAAGATTATGAAGAGAATATTTGAACAGTTGTAGTTTGCCTTCTTGACTTAAAAGAGCTCCCTTCCATCCTGCCAATTTCTTATTGAATTTGTTGACTATATCATTCCAGAAGGAATCATCCAGCTTGAGGCCTAGAGGAAAGCTAAGATAAGTAGAAGTTAAAGAAGCAATAGAACAACCAAAGATATTAGAAATTCTCCTATGGCTATCTTCAGGAGTATTACCAAAAAATTGGTAACTCTTGTTCCAATTGATAAATTATCTGGTAGCCCTACTATAGGTATCCAAAAATATTTTCATACTTTGAGCTTCTTTAATGGAGGATGATCCCAACATTATCTTCTTAACCATAAAATGCTCATGAGAGCAGGTAAGCCCCATAGATGAAGGTTTCAGACCCTGAATCTCCCCTTGCTAAACTAAAAACTTGACAAACCTTCCTAGACTCTCTGCCATAATAGTAAAAAGAATATAGAAAAGGAGGTAGAAATCAATTAATTTAAAAATTGTCAAACCCTGGCACCAAATCCAAACACCACCAAAACTTTGTCAAATAATTTCCAATCCACCCTATCATAAGATTTTGACATGTCTAGTTTTAACAGGAATCCCTATTTTTTAGCACTAACAAGGGAATGAATTTTTTCATGCACCGAGATGATCGAATTAACAATTTGCTTTTCTGGCACAAAGCCATTTTGTTGAGGATAAATTCAAGAGGGGAGAAAAAATAAGATTCTAGAAGTGAGAACTTTAGAGATAATCTTATAAAAAGGAGTTATAAAGGATAATCAACCTAAACCTATCTATAGAGTCAGTCCACATACATTTAGGAATAAGAACAATGAAAGTAGCATTGATCTCTTTAAGAAGACTCCTGGCTCCAAAAAATTCCTTCATCACATTAGAGATATCTTTCTGGACAATATTCCAAAAGTGTTGAAAGAAGAACATTGGGAAACCATTAGGTCTAGGGGAATTCTCACCTTCAAAAGAGAAGACAACCTCTTTGATCTCTTTATCAGAAGGTATAGTAGACAAAAATATGTTCTGATCTTATCCAAGAATAGAAGGGATGGAAGCAAGAAGCACATCTTGATTATCACATCTAAGTTGTTGGTTCTTCGTGAGGAGAGACAAAAAGAAGCAAACCACCTCCCTCAGATTTACTCTTCCTTCTCCAATCTACCTCTTTCAGCTTGGATGTGAGAGATCCTATCAATGGATTTGTGTTTCATAGTAGTCATGTGGAAGAATTTAGTGTTCTTGTCTCTATAATTGAGCCATAGAGCCCGAGATATTTTCCTCTAATAGACGTCCTCCTTGGAAATGACATCGTGATAATTGACTAAGATTTCCTTTCCTTCAATAAATTGTTGATCACTATTAAAAACCTAATTAAGATCAAGCTTAGTCAACACCAACTTCCATAAATCTATAGAAAAATAGCAATGCAATAACATATGGGTAATAGATTCCTCTTCATGTTTACAAACAATACATGTGTTAGGAAGTTGGAAACCCCTTTAAATGAGGTTGTCTTGAGTTAAAATTCTATTGTGCAGAGTTTTCCACAAAACAAATTCACTTTAGAGATAAAAAGGGGTTCCAAACCTTCTCCCAAGAGTTTGAGGAGGATTCCTCCTTGGATAGGAGACTGTAATCTAACTTCACAATAAAATATCCCTTTCAGTCTTTCCTACAAATAAATTTATCTTCCCTAGGAAGGGATTCAGACCTTATTGAGAGTTCCCATAATCTCTCTATCTTTCTAAAGAAAATATGATTTCTCCATGCAACATTGGGTCAGGGCCATCAACCTTCTATCTGGAGAAATATAGTCAATCACTCTATGGCCAATGACTCCTTTAGCAACATCCATTAACCCCATTAGACCTGAGTCAACATCAAACCTTCTTTCACCAACCCAGCTATCTTCCTAAAACCTAATACTCCTACCATCACCCAACTACCACTTTGGACCCAATTGAATAATATTCTTACATTTAAAAATACTATTCTAGATTTAGAACTAGTGGGGATACTAGGGGAACTAAGAACTATATAGAAACTATCAAATTTTAGATATTTGGCCTTCATAAAACTACTCCACTTAGTCTTCTCCAAAGTCATCTTCCATCCCATCTTAGCTATCATATCTTTATTCAAGATAGTATTTTTTCTAATCCTTAGTCCTCTAAGATTCTTAGGCTTACAAATTGTGTCCCAATTAACTAGTGATAATATTTTTTCCTTCATTCCAGTCTATTGAAAGGGTCGTTGGAGTCTTCCAGTTTTTCAACCACAATCCCAAAGTGATGCAAAGAGCACTGCAAGAAGACCTTAATGGGCCCTAACTCTTTGATACCTCTTCAAACTTAAAATTTTATCAATTTCACTCCACACAAGTCTCCCTAGGATTCCTCCTAACTTTTTGAAGGGGTCAATAGGCTTTCCTTGTTCTCTCTTGGTTCTCCAAATCAAGCTATGGAACAAAGCAATTTCTCCTTTAGGGACACTTTCCCTAAACCATACAATAAGGTGTAAAACTTCACTAGTGGATTCAAAACTCTATCCTAAGAGATTTAAGAATCTTAACAGACCCTAGGGACCAAGAATCCACCACTAAATTTGGTCTTGAAGACCCAAAGTTAGTCGAACCCCAAATAGCCTAGGATTCCTTGTAGCCCTAACCAGTGGGTTTTTGGGACTTAAATTCTTGTGATAGTGGGATATAGTGGATCTGATTGGGTTTCTAGACACCCTTTATGGATTTTTTAAACCACCCAAAGCATTAGCACCCCATTCCACTCCTACACCCCCAAGCTCTCACAAAACACATAGACCTAATTAGCTAGTTTAGGCTTGGTTTGTTAGACAAATGATAGAAGGTGGGTTCATGGATGAATTTCAGAGCTTGAGATGGATTACCCTACACAAAATTAGTCTAGAACCACTCTTGGTTTTATCCCACAACACTCATATAACTCCTGCATGTGACTTTACTGTCAAACTAGGCTAATTACATAGGGATAATTAGCATAGAGCTTGATCTTAAAAATAGAAGGACTAAGAGTGAGAGCTTGAGATTCTAGATTCCTAAAGACCATGATCCCAACTAGCATTTTACAAGTGTTTTAGAAGCTTCCAAAAGTGGGTGAGGTCAGTTACAAATAATTTGTTCATTCTCGAGCAACATTTTGCAAAAGTTGCTCATGCAACTTTGCAAAAAGACAACTTTTGGCAATCATGAAGGAAAGTTGCTATTTTTGGAGAATGTTAAGTTCACTGACCCCAAGGATGTGGGAGAGGGTCAAAACAAGGCAAGAACCTAACTAAGGCCTTAAAACAAGACTTCTAACCAAACTTAAAATACTTTAAACAAACATGGTCTAACTCTGGTTTTAGGAACCTAGGTTTATAACTTCACCTTAGGTCCTTCACCTTACATCAAAGACCCACACAACTACATACACATAAGGGTGCTATCAAAGATGCAACTTATAACAAACACAAAAGAAAGTAAAGTTAAGAGCTTCAGGAGGTGCCCTACACCACAAAGATTTTGAATATGGAAAGGAAATAAATAGGGATGCCTTGAAGACCTAGATAGATGCTCAAAAGAAAATTAATTTGGCAACCCAAGATATTATTGAATTTATTTTGAAGATCCTCCATATTGAAAAAGTATATAATGTTTTTTCATAATTAATATGATGACTTGAGACCTTAGCATAACTAGTAAGAAAATCCTTCCATTCCCTAGCCTCCACAACTGAAATTCTCCCAAACATAGTGGTGTTATCCATAAATTGCTTTAATACTGAGGGGGGAAGGGTGGAAGCAACTTTCACCCCTTGAATTCTTCCCAAATGAGCCATTTTGAGGAAATTTTGACCTAGCACCTTAGCAATAATTATGAAAAGATATAAGAAGAGGGGGTTTTCTTGCTTGATCCCCTTCTCAACACCAAAAAAACCCCTAGGGATACCATTAACAAGGACAAAAAAATTTGACAGTTCCCATAGATTCTCTAGTCAAATAGATAAATTTTTCATTGAACCCCATTCTAGATAAAACTATAAATAAAACAATATCATTTGACTCTATCATAAGCCTTTGATATTTCTAGTTTTAGAACCATACATGATTGTCGTCACTTCCCCATAGAGTGAATAATTTCATGTTTCAATACAGTTGCATCCAAAATTTGTCTTCTGGGGACAAAGCCCTTGTGATAACTGTGTATATATAAACTATAGCTTCATGAAATTAGTTTGAAATCTATCATTTCTATGAAAAGCTAATCTAAATTTAATCAAAGAATTGAAAAATTAACAATAAACATTCCATGATTCTCTAACTAAGCATGCTAATGAAGCTCTCGACCTTAATCTCCATTAGTGACAGTCCTAGAATGAGAAAATGATGTTTGATAATGCCTACTATAGCTCTCAAATTCTCAAATTGCAATGCAATTCATTCAATCTTGTTCTCAAAAACTCACTATTATGCTAAACAATTCTATGATCTTAAAGAATTTATCTATAGTGTAGATGCAATTGCTCATGAATGTCTAGGCTTAATAATGCTCTCGAAATGCTTTGTATTGATAGGATTTCCCAAGGGTAAGGGGTAGAGTTAAGTTGATCATGATCAAAGATTGGTTGAGTTGAAGGCTTTCAAATGGTTTCAAATGAAGAGACAATTTAAATGTTGGTCTCAAAGGTTGGGACAAAGAGACAAATTGAGTGGTGAGGATGCTAAAGGGTCAAATGAGTGATCAAGATTGCAAAGTTTGGAGTGATCCACATGATTCCAATTCTTGATTCTCATTGGCTCTTCAAATTATTTTATCCTTTATTGAAAGAAATAGGATTTAATTAATTCAATTAATTAATTAAATTAGCCATGTAAGGGAATGGCTTGAATTTGATTTTTGATTTAAACTCTATAACTAATTGATTAAATCAATTACATAGTTTTGATTAATCCCTTTTAGGATTAGATTTAATTACTTGATACATTTATTAATTGATCCTTTAATTTTTATGTGATTTAGTCCTATCTGATTTAATTAGCTTTCATTTGATCTGATAAATTTCCATTTAATTTTATTAAGTACACCTGACCAAATTTAGGTGCCTACAAATTCCCTTCTTTGAATTGATGTGCGAAGCTCATTGATTCAAGGAAAATTGATGTCCTGATCTGATTGACTGATGTTGGATGAAGAACTTTATGTGAAATGTTGATTTGAAAAATATTTCCATGATAATGATTGAAAAATTTAATGCTCCAGATATAGTTTAATTGATGCAGATTTGATTGATAGGATGTTTCCCCTGATGATGAGAAAAAAATGTTCTGATATGAATCCTTGATTTCAATTATTGATATGGATATGATGCCCCATCGGGAAATGAATCAAAATGATGTGGGATGATTGGTTTGAAATTGGAAAATTTCAAAGAGTTTCTCGATAAAATCAATTGGAAAAATGCCCCGATCATGAGAGAATTTGATGATTGAGAAAATGTTATTGATGTTTTAGATAATTTGATGATGTTTTGATATCAATTGATGTCAGTCAGAATCACTTGGTTGATGTTGTATTGATGTCAATTTGATAGGATAGGTAGGTTGATGGATTTATTTGATAAATAGATAATTCACTCTCAAGATCTAGAGAGACGAACAAATCAATGTGCTCAAGATGAGAAAATGGATGATAGGATACATGATTGACATGAAATGATCAATTGGATGATTTGACTGATTGATTCTTGATTTGATTGAAAAATAAACTTTCCTTTGGAACACTGATGGTGTGAGGCGTATAGCTAGGGAAATTTGATATGATTCAGGTGCAGATATAGGTATGGGTGATGGACAGAGTTAGGCTACCCCTAGATTATCAAATGGTTAGGTTTGCCCTAGGTGAGAAGATGAATAGTGATGATATCCTTGATTTGGCATTGATCATTTGATGGATTAGACATTTGATGATGTAACCATGATTAACTTCCACCCCCTTTTGGGAAAATCCCATAAAATTCAAGACTAATCTATATGAATGCAACTAACTATCACTTTTGAAAAGAATGCTTGGATTTATTTTTCATCATCGAGATTTTTGGAACATAAAAAAAAGCACAACCTTCACTGGTTAGATTTGCAAACCATGATGATATGAATATCACTTTCATCAGATTCAATGTTGCAAGTGGATTTCAACACTAAGATATGGAAGATCTAAATGACCAAGCTATCCTTTTGTGCAAACCGAAAGATATTGAATCTCTTCCACATACACAATGTCCTCGATGACTCTTTGATGGTCATGTCTTTAGACAAAGTTACATATTTCAATGAATCAATCGTAAAATAGTCACACAGAAATCAAGAAAAATGGCATGTTTTCATCATTGCTGATCTAGTTGAACATCATTGATTGGCTAGAAAGACATGACTTGAAAATTCAATACCTCATCAAAACATTAGTGCTATTGTTGTATCCATATTTCAAATAGAACTTCGTCCATTTCGATCTGTTAGGTTTTGTTTATTTTTAATCCTAATAATAATAAGTCAATGAAGGTCAAGGATTACGTTGGTATCAAAATCAGATGGGAAATTGAACTATGATGTAAATCAAAGGTTCAAGTGTCTATTTGGTTGGTTTAATGCATTGATTCATGTGAATTGGTGCATGCTTTGCTGAAATCTATTAATTTAGATTAATGCCCCCAGTTGAAAAGAAATTGTTGGGCTTGGGCAAACTCAAAATATGACAAAAGCTTGGTTTATAGATTTTTTCAATTTTTTTATTTTTAGAAATTACCATCTCTCAAGCAATATCACATTGATTTGACCCCAATATCTAGAAAGGTGTAGGATATGACAAATGGATGAGCAAGATGATGGATTTAGAAATGAAAAGGCCATGATGGATGAAGCATGTGTAGTGAATGTGACTCGTAGGACCATATCCTCAAGATTACCCAAGCTAAGGAAAAATGATATAGAAATGTGAAGCATGTTTTGGATAAGAAACAAAATCCAATGATTTAGTGCTAGATAGAATATAGGATAGTGACCTGATGTCATGAAAGTGGATGGTCCAAAAGAGTGGATATGTCAAGAAGTTTTTGAGAACAAATTTTGAACTTTATGTTTATTTTGATCAAGACCAAGGGGTCAATTTGGATAAGATATTAATAGGATACCACAATCAAGATAAAGGGGTGACGAAGGCTATGAGGGAATGATTTGGTATTATGGAAAGACTACTTAGGAATAATGAAGGTGAATTTTGGGTAAGCAAGATCATGATAGGGTAGCATGGATGCAACAAGTGAATAAACTGATGGAAAGGATAATGAATGTCAAGATACCTGATGCTCATGGATATGTTAAACCTTTTCAAGATCAAAAGTGAAAGAGGGAATATGGATGTAAGTGAGATAAATGGTAAGAAGATAGAGGATGGCATGGATGAAAATTTCCCCCAAGTATAGAGTGCAAGAAAGAGGAATTACGTATGACGCTTGTTTGCCAGGTTTTCATCATAATACTTTTCCAAGGCACCATAAGAAGTGGTTTTCACCCTAGGATGGGTTTATTTCTCTTTAATTTTTCTACCAAGGCACCTGTTTACCAGGTTTTCACCAAGGCACTTTTTTTTTTGTATTTTTCAATTTTCCTAATATCTTGATCTATGGACAATGCTCTTCTGAAAGATATGCTATAATGAACCATGGATATGGATAAAATGCTCAAATATATTGATAAGGTGATGATAATGGACACATATGAAGGATAAGGATAGATGGTGGTGAAGGTTTTATGCCATAGATTAGATAAGAGGGATGGAAATATGGAAAGTAGGTGTTCGATAATGGATATGAGGATAAGAATCCTATATGTTGTAGATGGAAATGTTGGCAAGATAAAATTTAACACACACTATTAAGGGTGATGGAATGATGGAGTAACAGTAAATGGAGGAGGTGAGGATGTAGCTAAGACAGTGGATTTTGGGATATAAGAACCCAAAGTAGACTTGGAAAGTGGAAAATGTTTGGAAGGAGATGGAGTGGAAGCCTTTGGAAGCTTGAATGTCAACTTTGATTTTTATTTTGTGTGAAAGTATTTAATAAGTGACTTGGGAATCCACATAACTATTGATTTTTATTTATTTGGTGATTCTTTTGAATGCATTTCTTCAATGAGGGATTTTGGAACCCACATTTTCTTTGATTTTTATTTTTGCTTGGTGTACCTTTGCGGTCTCTTTGATATTTCATTTTTATTTTCATTCACATGTCAATTAGATGTGACATGGTGATCTTTATACACATGTGGATTCTTGGATTTCTAGTTTTTATGTTGCAGATCCAAATTGCTTCCAAAAGACTTGGGAATTATGGGTGAATAGGAATAATATGGAGGGTTCATATGGATTGGTGTTTGGTCATTCTTGAAGTTGTTAGTAATAACTAAGAGGGGGAGGGGGGGGGGGGGGGAATCAGTGGCCTCAAAAA
>MU226934.1:1119338-1140927 GCA_018584345.1 Thuja plicata
ACAGTTACAATACACTTGCAATGCAAGTTCTTTCAGAAGATTTCACAACCCTTGAAGACAAAATCACGGCAGCATAAACCGTTCCAACAATACACTCACATCGCTTATCTTCGCAACCCAAAAAAAATGCTTATATCATGCACTTCACTTTTTAGGGCTACTCCTAACGATAATCGTATTAGGGTTTTTACCATTCTCCGAGAAAATAGGAAACCCAAAAAATTTTCACCGAAAGGTTTTCCACAATTGGGGAAGAGTGTACAGTACTCACATTTATCAGTTGCCACATGTCTTCACCTGTCATTGAATCTTCCTGACATAGCTCTTACGTGTCATAGGAATCTGTCATAACTGTTTTAGCCATGATCTCCTTACACACAATTCAAGATGCCGACACATCAACATTATTTGCAAGAAATACATTTTACAAAACAAATAATAAGAATAGGAATTATCCAAGGTTGAGACACCTTATTCCTAACAACCAGTACCCCAAATTTTTACTCTTTTGAAGTGAGCCCTGTTAGGAGCCAACCCTGTTAAAGGTTACAAACACATTGTTAAGTGTGACCTTGTTAGAGGATTTTTATACATAGGTTGTCACTAAGTATCTAGCATCCATGCTACCATCCTTGAATCAGCCTCTAGACTATCAATAGGCTTTATGCTAATCTTACTACCATCCTTGAATCAACCTCCTTCTTAGACTGTCAATAGGATTTAGGTAAGACCGATGCTACTATCATGAATAAACCCTTTTGGTAATCTTTTAGGATATACATCAACTATAGAAGACATTTAAGTCCTGCTCTGTTAAGAGACTTAATGCTTCAATGGTTAAACTGAAACACAATGACCTGTTTCTAATGCAACTTTGAATTGCAGATATTCAGATCTATTTACGTACAATAACTCTTTGATCAATGTATCAATTCAATTCCTTTGTGCTTCACACTTTCTTCTATGTGATGTTGTGCTTCACTGTTCATCGGTGTCTACAAAATTCTTTAGCTCTCCCTTAGCTTGATTGATCAGGACTGTATGAAGCTTAACCTTCACCAGTTTCTCTTCAGCATCTTCTTTCAATTCACTCCCCCATGTATCTTATTGCTTGCAGAAATGAAGTATGCTTGTCTCTTATATAGACATGATATTCCTTAGTTCTTGATTCATGATTCTTGATTCTTGGCGTGAAAAACAATCCAGCCAATTTGATTTACGACTTTAACTCCTGATTTATCTCGTAGTTATCTTCTTTCCAACTGTATAAATCATCTTTAAATCACTTACTTAAATATGGTTGAATAAAACAAATAGTTAAGTCTATCCTCAAGCTCTGCCAGCTAGATATTTTGTCATTTTCTAATCTCTCTATTTTGTCGGTCAATTTTGTAGTTTATCGCCTGTGACAACTGCCAGTTCTGTCGGTGCAACTTCAGTTAGCTTCGGGATCTCCATCCGTCTGGCATCATTGAATCTTTCTCATTGGGCAACATTGTTTTCAGCTCGTCAGGCATCCTATGATTCTACTTCATTGGGCAACAATGTCTTCTACTCATTGGGCATCAGTGTGACTTTTTCTCTATCTTTACCGATGGTGTGCATTCCGTCGGTGTTGTCTGTCACTTAGTGAATACATGACTTTTATGCATTGCTGAAAGCATAACCTCTGTTCCATTGATTCTTTGAAGTCTTTAGCATTATGTATATGACCGTACATATGATATCAAGTTGACATCAATGACAATACAAACCATTAACTGATTTAATGTCCTGCATCATCTTCAACTTAACATTATCAAACATTCAATTAGTTACATGTCATCAGAAGTATGTGTGCCTTCATTGATCTTGATACATGGTAGGGTAAGTGAATGGAGAGCTAGGGACGGTAGGCATGATTTATGGAGGAATATATGGACCCAATATGGATGGAAAGGATGAATAATTTAGCTTTGGTACATAGGAACCCAAAATGGATTCGGAGGATGGTGAAGGCGTATGGTTGCATTTGAATGGAGGGAGATAAGGTGTGAAAGGGATTTCAATATCTTTGGATTTAGCTGCATTGCTGAGGTTCTCATCTTTAAGATTTATCTTTATACCAATAAGCTCATGAGTAGCTTTCATAGGAAAAAATTTGATAGGATCAATTGAAGCTTGAAGGGATTTATTATCATGTAAGGTATTTGGAAGAATGTTGGTTTCTTGAGGTGAATATGGAGGAGTATGAAAAGGAAATGATGGGATACTTTGATCTTGACAAGGATCTTTGAATGGTGTAGAGAGGGTATTTTGCTCTTGATTTTCAATATGCTCATTAGAAATTATTGAAGGTATATCTTGATCTTGTTTGGGAAGTGGAAGAGATATGGAACTTGGAAGGATACTTTGTTATTGATCCGAAAGGATATTAGTTTGGAAGAAATGAAATGGTGCAAGGGGATCATCATAGGATTCTATGGATATGAGACCTTCATAAAATATGGGAGGATATTGTATAACATCTTGATCTTGATCTTTATTGATATTTTTTTCTTCATACTTTGGATTATCATCTTGATATGGATCCACTTCTAAGGACAAGGTATGAGTTTGGGTATGCATGGGGGATTCTTGAAAGAATGATGAGGGATCCTTTTGAATGGGTATAATAGGCATTGAAGAACATGAAGGTATGGGGTCCAAGATCTTTGAAGCATGGAAAATATTTGTAGAAAGATGTAAGTTAGCTTGGGTTTATTTTAGAGGTATCCCTTGAGGGTAGACATTATTAGCATGAAAAGCATTAGGTTCTTTGTTCAATGGAGGCATTTTGGATAACCTTGCTACTTTAAGATATGAATGAATGAGTGAAGAGGTAAAGTCTATAGGAGAACCATTTATAGATAAGGGTTCATGAATTAGATCTTGCTTGAGAGTAGTATGTTTATCTTCATTCTCTTTATCAAAGATAGGATGGTCATGAAGTTTTTCTTGACCAAAGATGAGTTTGTTGTGCTTAAATGCTTGTTTTTTTTGAAGAAGATGAAGATATAGATGACTCATGTTCATAAAGAAAAGGAAAGATTGATCTTAATGATGGCTTGTTAGATGATGTATCCTTTTCTTTTTCCTGATCCTTCTTTAAGGTTGAAGTGTCATAATTATGAGGAATCTTAACTCCTAATTGAGCTAAGTTTATGAAATATATTTCTTTATCCCTCTTCAAAATTTTGTCTATGACTTTGAGGAATATGGGATCTTGGGATGCCTCAACTTCCTCTTCAAATGCTTCTTCATCTTGATGCCTATGGAAATTTTGATCTTTGTTTTCCATAGGATTGATTCATGTTTCAAATAGATTCATCATCCTAGATATTTGGAA
Source organism: Thuja plicata (assembly GCA_018584345.1). NCBI lineage: Eukaryota > Viridiplantae > Streptophyta > Pinopsida > Cupressales > Cupressaceae > Thuja > Thuja plicata. The sequence continues at coordinate 1,122,706 of MU226934.1, forward strand.
GAATTTGATCTATCTATTGCACTGGACACAAAGTACTCCAAAAAGGGTATCCAAATATGATCTTGAAATTTTACAAAAACCCCGAGAGATACTTGTGTGTGTGAATTAGTGGAACTATTATCTTCAACATGACACCTAAATAGATCATTATATTAGTAGAAAGGCATAAAAAGAAAGGGTTTCAAGCTAAATACTAAAACCGGTCTATTTCTTCCTAACTAGGAGGAGTTTGAAGAATGCCATAATCATGTCCTCAAATTATGCACAAATCAGTGACATATACAACCTAAGAATGGAAGATTTGAATCAAAACTAATCTAAATGCTCACTAAACATGCATATTAGCTCTAAAAAGTATGATAATAACAATGCATAATATCAAAACTAAATGCAATATGGATATTCAATTAATCTAAACAACATAACAATGCTTTAAATCTAAAAATTAAGGGCCATTTGAGCTCAAAAGCTTATTCTATTTATAGAAGAAACGAGGAGAGAGAGGAGAGACAAGGGTCATTAATGGAGCTGTAAAAACCATTAATGAGGTGTAAGAGGCATTAATGCCAAAGGCATTGATGAGGCATGGGCTTGAGGAATCTCCATTAATAATGTATTAATGGGAGCAATTAAGACGCATGGTGAGGGGTGTAAGTCCAAGCTTGAGAAGGTGGAGGGAGTCAAGCTTGAGAAAATTGACTTTCTCAAGTGGGTTGGATTCCTAATCACAAAATTAGGAATGTGACAACATTAGGAAGTGGGTTAGGATAGGATTAAGATTAGGATTAAGCTTAGCACGGGGGGAATAGGTTGGGATGGGTTTGAACCCATGGTTAAGGTGGTTGAGATAGGTTAGGTTAGGGGTTAAAGGGAATATTAATGAAATGAATTATAATTAATATATTCATTCAAAAATAGGGAAATTAATTATTTAAGCGTTTTATTACTTTTGATGATTAATTAAGACTATAGCCAATTAATTAGATTAATTTAAGCTAGAAGATATGGTTTTTGCAAGTGATTAGATATAATAGGGATTTATTTAATTCCTTTTAAATTAATTACCTTAGCCAGGTATTGATTTATATTGAATTGATTGGTTTTGATTGGCTAAGGTGATTAATAAAATTTAGTGATTGAATCACTTAGGAGATTAAATCTGATTTGCATGGATTATGCCAGTCGATCGAAGAGTTGTCTGGACATAATTGGGGGTATGATCACACTTAGGGAAAATAGGGTCTATAGTCACAGTAGACCAAATTAGGGTGGTTACATTTGCCACTCTTTGAATTGATGTGCGAGCAGTGCATTTGATTGAAAGAAAGTTTTTAATGTTGACTTTAGAAAGATTGAGAATTTTGCTCACGATCGAATGAAATGTCTGATGAGATCAGTCTCGTACTTGATTGAACTAAACTGATAGAATTGAATTTGAACTTGGTTGTCATACAAAGGTCAATACGTAAAGATCTCAAAGATAGAAATTCTGAACTTGGTTGTCATCCAAAGATTGATAATATTGATTCTGAACTTGGTTGTCATCCGAAAGTCAATATGAAGCTGCCAAGAGATTAGTAAGAATATTTTAAAACAAGGAAACACAAGATATCCAGCTTATGAGAACCAAAGCTTTCTATCCAATAGTTTCGACTTAGTCAAGGAAACTGTCATGCCCCTAGTTGTTTCATAACAAAGTCATTTTTAATGCTATTTCAAGCAAGAATTTGATTGATGATAGTGTGATCATGCCCCCTCAAGAATGAAATCAAAGGAAAGAAATGAAATCCCTCTGTTGAAAGAACGTATCACTTGCATGGAACAGTTAGGTCAAGAAAGAATGTAGTAGAAGCGAAGAAATGAAGGTGTGTTTTAAGGGTAAACATACGAGAACCAAGTTAATTACATGAAAATGTGAGTGGTGAGACTAATAAAATGATGTCAGACCAAGATTTTTGATGAAATGTGCAATTTGGCAGATTTTCAGAATAGATGGAGCAATTTTGCATTTTTCAGGAGCTGGCACAAAAAGTTTACTGTACTGCATAAAATGCCTTAGGGACCTTCGATTTGGTTCCCGATTGATAAAAAAGAGAACATAAATGGAGTTTCAGTTGCCTGGGAGGAGTTTCAGAACCCCTAAATAGCTCAAAAGACCAATATATATCTCAAAAATCACCATTTTACTATTCATTTTCACTTTTACCCATAGTAAATTCTAGAGCTTTGTAGAGAAGATGGTGGTCCCAATTAGGAAGCATCATTTTGAGCTCAGCCATCGACATTAGCGCTTGACCGATTATGCACCTCTGATAAGTACTCGTAAAACTACCCCGTGAAGTTTGTAATTTTGAATTTCATGCATTTTTGTAGCTTTTATAGCCCTTTAAATTCTAGGTCAAATCCAGGATTCCAGATCGCACCTTGTCAAACCCATGTCACATCTAGTTTTTCCCAGATCAGATCCTGTTTTCCTAGATTTTTTCTTTGCATCTAGTATTTCCTGGATCGTATATGGTTTTCCCCATTTTGGCTCAGTTTAGATTGTGAAACTAGGGTTATGTCATACCCTGGATTTTAGGATCATATGTAGTATTTGGGTTCACAACTAGGATTTCCAAAATCGCACCCAACAGCCTCCATCGCATCCTGCATTTTCAGGATCGCATCTGGGAAAAGAGATCACACCCTGTTTTTCCAGGATCACATCTTGTTTTGAGACTTAGATTTTTTGTCAATTGTGAACCATCTTCTTTCTATGGACCTTGAATCACTTAGCTGATTATGTTTCAGCATGATTTTCATAGATAGAACATTGATTTATCTTTTAATTGCCAAAAATAGGTCAATTTTGAGGTAGTTGCATTTCGAGGGACATATCCAGGGCGTGTGCTTGCCTTGGCCAGACTGCTGTTAGATGATGAGTAGGAGGTAGTGGTCCTTGTAGGATTACAATCATTGATTGGTTTACCTGATATAGGGGTAAATTGGGGGTTGTTGACTTCTCTTGCCGAGAGATGGCACTCAGAGCACAACACCTTCCATCTCCCGACCAGAGAGATGACAGTCACACCTGAGGACATATGGCATATACTTTGAGTTCCAGTTATGGGCCGTGAGGTGCATTTTGAGGCGAATTCTACTATTGCCATTGGTGAAGCTTGTAATTTCTTCCAGGATGACACTATTAATCAGAGATACATTTCTTGGGATTACATCTGCGATCACTATGATCGTCTATCTGTATACTTGGCAGGACTGATTAGTGGCATCCTGATGCCAGACAAAGGACAACATGGATTCCTTGTAGGATGGGTAGATATGCTTGAGAAGATGGTCATCTCTAGATAGAGATTTGCATGGGGTAGCTATATTATGACCCATATGTATCCGGAGCTTCACAAGATTGTATATCAGTATACCTGGAGCATGAATGCAGGGATCTTGATTTTGCAGATCTGGGCCTGGGAGCACATCCTAGTGACATGAACCATTGTAGATAGGTAGCAAGAACCTAAGCAACCTTATGTATATATGTAAGCCAGTTTGATTTAGCAGCCCCATCTAGGCAAGGTAGAGTACTGGCAGTGTCTTTTTGATGATATGACAGAGGTAGTATGGTGACCGTATTTGGATTGGAGGAGTGGACCTTTGATGCTAGATAGGTTCCATTTTTCTTCCAGAGTAGGTTCTTGATCAGGAGGACCAGATACGTCATAGAGCATTTTGTACACACCTGAGTTTTGAGACAGTTTAGCCATTGATAGGGCAGAAGCCAGGATGTGACAGTATATGCCAGAGTTCATGATGAGGCACCATTGTGGGGGGCCTAGCTAAGATATGAGACCACACATCAGGAGATTAGAGATATGGTCAGAGTTGATTGGGATCTTCGACTTGATGTGGTAGATGTAGGCTATTTAGATGGATACATAGCAAAGATGCTCCAACATCCATTCCCACAATTTACTCTTCCTAAGGAGGCCATTCCTCATATAGAGGACCCTATAGATTATGATCTTGATGATCATCTGGCTAGAGGGAGAGGAGGAGCACAAAGAGATAGGGGTGCTGGGGGAGGGCGAGATGGAGGTAGACAAGATGAGAGGCGCCCTCCTCTAGATGATGGGGATGATGGTGGAGATGATAAGGGAGGAGGAGCTATGGGTGGTACAGAAGAGGTGACTAGTGGTAGCGGAGAGGGTCGGCGCACCTGCTTCAGATTTGTTGCTCCCAAGATGGATCCAGGGCCTTTACTGACAGGGGAGCAGCAGAGATAGTAGAGACAATAGTAGTAGCAGCCACATGACATGTCACAGGATAGACCTTCAGGATAGGATTCTGGCAGGGGTTTGGGTAGGGACAGAGATCCCTTATCTCAGTGTGAACAGGAGAGATAGTAGCTTAGGGCATGAATTACAACATTAGAGGACATAATTATTGCAGTAGATGCTAGGATAAGAGTATAAGATGCTTTGCTTGCTAATCGACATACATAGCTAGAGAAGCTTAGAGTAGAGTGAGATACACAGGCTCAGAATGTAGTCCATCAGGCATAAAGGGATACATATTATTATGCTTTATACCATGCTGTAGTGCTAGAGGGACAAAGAGCTGTATCATTTTCACACCTAGTGTAGCGCTCAAAGGGGGCCATGCCACCTCCATTAGTTCCATTTGTACCACCACCTCCTCCTCCAGATCAGGGAGAGGGGGGGAGTCAGAGTTGATATTGTATCTTGTCACATATTTTGGAGATTATATTGTATATTTGGATCCTTCTGAGATCATTCTTTTGTATGATGACACTTTATACATGTATATCTAATTCTTCCTATCATTCTGATACTCTGAGACTCTTTGTGTAGACTTGTGCCATATTTTTGATCTGTACCATGATTTGATACATATATCTAATGTAGCTATTTCTGATTCTGATATATTTCATGAGTTCTCTTTTCTTTGATAGATGTTGATGCACATGTGATTAGATTTATCTTGGTCTTATGATGAGTTAGATTTGTAGATGATAACATCATTTATGCAGTTTTGAATTTATTATTGATATGAATATGTTTCAAATAATACTATGTGAATATGAAAATGTATGTTTTTGAGTTTTTATTATGCAAGTAAAATGTATGGATGCACTTAGGATGTAGAAATAAATGTAATGCATTAATTCTTTATTTTTGTTTTTTTTTCTTCTGTCTCATTTTATGAATGCAAAATGTATGCTATGGATGTGAAATGATATGAATATCAGTAATATTGAATTGATGTAATTAACTTGTATTTAGAATAAAATCATAATAATTTTGAGCTCAAAGTCCTTATGCTTTTGTTTCTTGCAAAAATGAGGCATGTAATTGCTAAATGCAGCTATATACAGACTCTTAGGACTTGTCACTGATTTGTAGATATTGTATCTTTTTTATCATCATTGGGCTCTTTTCAGAATGGATACCACCTGATAGTACAACAATCACTAATACCCACTGATATTATGAAAGTATGAATACTATGTTTATTGGATGAAATATCAAAAATAGACTTAGGCATCAAGGCATAGAAGCCGGGATGACAAGCTAGTCACCTTCGTTTTAATATATCAAAATATGTGTAAGGTAAGATATTGGACCTGCAATGACCTTGAAAATTAATATCCTTGGGTACATTATGCTTTGTATACCTTAGTGAGAATATGATTTTTTTAGAAAACAAACAAGGAAATTGTTTCAACCTTACCGTAGTTTACACATAACAAAGATCGAGATATATGCGGCTATCCACTCATGGTGGCAACTCTTACCATAAACATCCAAGTTAGGTGAAATTTATAGGATCATTTGGAACAATCACCATATGCAGAAAACCAAGAAAATGTTATGCCCCCGTCCTTGTGACTCTTAGTCTTTGTGCAGACATCATGGAGTAACTTGGAAGACATAACAATCATCAATAGAGAATCAATCAAAGAAAACTTATAACTGCTTATATGCCCCTTGTTAAAGCATCATGAGACCATAAAAGAGTGATAATCAAACCAAGATCAAACTATGTTTAAGTAGTATTGAGAAATACTATTGATTCATTTTCAAGCGCAGTAGAGATTCATCAATCAAAATTTGGATTTTAAGCAATATGGTTCCCATGTCTATGTATAACTTTGGTCCTATTTGCAAACCAATGCAGGTCTTAGGAATACCATTTATGTTAGTGCAATTTTTGTGCCATCCTTGTTTCATGAAAGTGATAGTTTGGTGAAAGCATTGAGTAGCATCGTGTCACAAGACAAACCCTCCTAGGATGACCTAGCAGACACAACTTAACATTCCAGCAATAGGTGCCCCCAGTGTAGAATGACTCGATCCTAAGATAGAAATGCAGACAAATCCGAAGAAAGGATAAGATTTTTGTAAGGAAACAAAGTCAACTCTTGGCATAGGTGTAATAGTGAAGGCCTAGTGTCAGCAATGTATTGATAGATAAAGTGCATAATACAAGTGACACCTGATTGCCAGGTTTTCACCACTTGGCAAAACTTTTTATTCTTTTTGCTACCTGGATGCCTGTTTTACCAGGTTGTCATCAAGGCACTTTTCTCTTTTTCAATTTTTTCTTTTTTGAATGTTTTTTTAGTATCAAGGCACCTGTTTGCCAGGTTTTCACCAAGGATACCTTTTCTTCAGGACTTTTTTCACTATTTTTGGATTTCTTCAAAATCAATTTTCTGATTTTTTTGGTATTTTCTGAGTTTTCACTGTACAGGCTCTACTAGCCAAACATAAAGAATAGAACTTCTTCAAATGTAGAGTATTGATAGGATCTGGAAGAATGTCTCCCTCGGGTGTAGCTAGTTGATATGCTCCAGTCCCAAAAGTAGTAGTGATAACATAAGGTCCCAGCCAGTTAGGTTCAAAATTTCCCTTCTGTTCTCTGTTAGGTTGGTTTTTAGGATTATCCTTTAGGATGAGATCCCCCACTTGAAATTATCATGGTTTGACCTTTTTATTGTAACCCTTGGACATTCGTGCTTTCTACACTTTTATATGATCGAATGCTTGTTGCCTGCACTCAAGTAAGTCTAAAGAATTCACTTGATCAATGCGGTATTGCTCATTAGTAATAAGACCTTGTAAAGATATCTACAAAGATGGGATTTCAACCTCAATAGGTAGTACTTCTTCAGCGCCATAGACTAAGGCAAATGGCATGGCTCCTGTTGGTGTTATGATGCTTTTTCTGTAGGCCCAAAGTGCAAGATTTGGTTGTAAATGCCAGTCTCTACCAGACTTACAGTTCTATGTAGGATCTTGAGAATATTCTTGTTAGATGCCTCAGCCTATCCATTACCTTGAGGATAATAGATTGAGGAGAAATGTTGAGTAATGTGGAATTATGCGCAAAGGTCTTCAATATATTGGTTTTTAAATTGGTCCCCATTGTCTGTTACAATTGAAGAGGGTATCCCATATCTACAGATAATGTAGTTCAAGATGAACATAGCCACCTATTTTCCAGTTTCTTTGATTAGCGGCATGACCTCGACCCACTTTGTGAAATACTTAGTGGCCATAATGATGAACTTGTGTCCATTTGAGGAATTAGGATATATTTGTCCAACCAAGTCAAAGGCCCATTGCTGAAATGGCCAATGTGTGATAAAAGGTATGAGTTCCCTCGCAGGAGCATGTATAATATTTCCATGTGTTTGGAATTTATGACATGTTTTAGAAAATTGAATAGCATCTTTTTCCATTGTAGGCAAGTAATAGCTAACTCTGAGTAGTTTCTTTGCTAGTGAAAATCCGTTTGAATGTGACCCACATACACCTTCGTGGACTTCTTTTAATGTGTGATCTGACTCTTCATGTTTTAAACATCTAAGAAGCGTACCGCTGATACCTCATCGATATAAGTTATTAGTTATGAGAACATAACGCGATGCTGTCCTAATCAAGGCGCTTTTTTCATTTCTAGATAGATCATTGGGAATAGTTTGGTCAGTTAGGTAAGCAATAATCTTAGTATACTGAGATTGGTCTGGGGTGTTTAAAGCACAAATTACTTGGCATTCTGTGGTATCAAAGGTGGGGTAGGATAATCATTCCACCAAGAAGTCATAGTGGAATTGATGTTCCTCTAGTTGTAACATGGATGCCAGTGTAGCCATGGCATCTGCAACTTTATTTACTATTCTTGGGATCTGCTAGAATGTGACGAAGACAAATTAATTCTTTAGGTCATCAACTAGTTGCTTGTAGGGCATAAAATTGTCATGTTTCATTTGATAATCTCCATTGAATTGATTGATAATGAGATGAGAGTCACCATACATGTGTAACTCTACAATTTTCCATTCCATAGCAAGTTTAAGACTGATTACCAATGCCTCATATTCAAAAAATATTATTGGTGCATGGAAACATTAATTTTTAAGACTTGGGTATTTTGTATCCTTGAGGAGTTATGAATAGAACCCCTGCTCCAGAGCCTTGTTGTGTGAAAGAACCATCAAAGAAAATTTTCCATGGATACTCAGTTAAATGCATAATTGTTTCATTAGGGAACTTAATTCTTAAAGGTTTGTCATCTTGGAGTGGTGACTCAACTAATTGATCTGCGAGGACTTGTCCTTTAATAGCCCTCCTGTCCACATACTCAATGTCAAATTTTCTCAGAATGAGGACCCACTTTGCCAGACATCCTGTTAATTCTATTTTTCTCAAGAGGTATTTCAAAGGATCTATCTTTGAAATGAGCCTTACTATATGTGATAGCATGTAATGCCTCAGTTTTTGTGATGCAAAGGCAACCGATAAGCATGCCTTCTCAATAATGTTGTAATTGAGTTCATAAGAAACTAGTGTTGTACTAATGTAGTAGATCACTCTTTCTTTCTTAGTTTCATCCTCTTGTGTGAGCAATACTCCTAGTGATGTGGCTGTAGCTGAAATATATAGGAGTAATGGATTTCCATGGATGGGTGCTATAAGAATAGGAGGAGTAGCTAGGTACTCTTTAAATTCTCTGAAGTTGGCTTCACAATGTTCATCCCATTTGAAGGTGATACCCTTATGTAGTAATTTAGTAAAGGGTTGTGCTTTATCCACAAGTTGTGACATGAATCTCCTGATTGACTGGAGTCTCCCTTGTAATGCCCTTATTTGACTAATGTTGCATGGAGGAGTCATTTCTAGTATAGATTTGACTTTTGTTGGGTCTACCTCAATTCCTTTTGTTGAGATAATAAATCCTAGGATATTTCCTAATTAGACCCCAAAGGCACATTTCTTTGGATTGAGCCTGAGTTGAAATCACTCTATACAATCCAATATTTTTCTTAAGTCATTAATATGAGTATTCCATTCTTTTGATTTAGCTAAGGTGTCATCCACATAATCCTCTATGTTTTTATGCATCATATCATAGAATATAGTGGTCATTTCTCTTTGATATGTAGCACCTGCATTCTTTAACCCAAATGACATAACGTTCCAGCAAAGAGTTCCCCATGTGCATGTAAATGCAGTTTTGTCTTGATCTTTAGGGGAAATTTTAATCTAATTATAGCCTGAGAACCCATCCATTAGTGAGTACATTTGGTAGCCTTCTATGAGGTCTATGATTATATCAATATAAGGTAGTGGAAAATCATCCTTAGGACATGCCTTGTTTAAGTCTCTAAAGTCTGTATAGATCCTGATAGATTTATTAGATTTAGACACTAGGAACACATTGGAGATCCATCTTGTGTAAGAAATGACTTGGATGAATCCAAATTTTAACAATTTCTCTAGCTATATTTTTACTAGTAATGCAACATGAGGATGCATCTTTTTGAGTTTTTGTTTCACGGGTTTAATCCTAGGAGCTATAGATAAGTGGTGCATTATCAATTCAGGATCTATTCCAGGCATATCTGTATAAGACCATGCAAAGTTGATCTTTTTCTCTTTCAGGAACTCAGTAAACTGTGTCTTCTCCTCATCTGACAAAGATTGTGCTAAGTGAACTATTTGAGGATCTTCAGCTATGCCCAAGTTAACTGGTTGTGTTGGTTCTATCAGAACTAAAGACCTTTCCTGAAAGTGCTTAGGGAGGATATGAAGATTCTCATCCTTTGGTGCCTCAGAGGTTTTCACCATCAGATACATCTTTTGTTTTTAATTTTTTAGAATCTGACACTGCCACAACGTGGTTTTCACCATCAGTTCCTTTTTTCTTTTTTTTTTTCAAATTTTTACTGAGAAACTTGAGATCCTCCTGTGACATGTTCACGATCCTTGCATCGGTGGAAGAAGGGTAAGGTTCAAAAGAATTTAGATAGAAAGCCAAAGTGTAGTCATTGGGGAAGTCAAGGATAGGATTAGGATTCTTATTAGTCCAATCAATTAAGTCTACATTTATCAAAGACAAGGATTCAGACTCTGTGAAGGACAAGATCGCATCAACGTCAAGACTATTAACATACATGACATGTTTTGTTAAGTTAATCTCTTTGATGTTTAGGTCAATAAGAGTCAGATCATCATTAAAAGGGTCATTGTTAGTAATATGTGGACCAAAATCTAGTGACTTGTCAATTGAGTATTCTTCTTCTTCATCTCTGTGTAGGAGGAGGCTCCTAGCTTGTTGCCTCTAAATTTATTCTAGACCTAGGAGAACACCAGTCTCTTCATCAATGATTTGGGGAAGGAATTCCTCCTTTGCTTTAGGATATCAACACTATTAGGAGTAGTGTTAGGATCTTCTCTATATGCTGATGTAGTTGTGAACATGTGAATTACATCTATTTCAATGTCCTCTGTGGAAATAGATAGCTCATCCCACTCATAATCATGGGAGTCTATTATTTTGTCATCATACCTATTTAAGAATTTAGCAATAGTTACCTGGTGTACCCTAGTAGCCACTTGTAGATCAAAGTGTGGTAAATCAAGGATATGTGAAACTATGACTAAATGACCCTAGTTAGGATGTAAGTCCTATTGTTGAGGTGTGTCTTCAGTAACTTTTGCAACCAATGGTACTGCTAGATCATCTTCTATTGTTTCTTCTACCTCTTGAATAGGAGTTTGTGCTAAGAAAGGCACACAGAGGTCTTGTGGTACTTCAAAGCTTGGTACATAGCGTTCTCCTTGATATTCAAGATTCTTTGTGCCAACATGTAATAATCTTTCATAAGACCATGGTTCCAACTCTATTTCTTCTGTTTCGGCACTCCCTTTGTCATAAAATGGACTATCTCTTGAAGTAGGGCCCTCAGATTTAGTATTGAAACCTAACCCTATTTTATCTTTGGTATCCCCGAATTCCATGTGTATAGGTTCAATGAGTCCTTTTCCTTTATCGCCTAAAGGTCCTTTTCCTTTATATCCCATTTGTTTGAGGAGATCATATCCTTTCCCATACTTCTCTGGGGATATTTTCACATGTTTTACCTCAGCTTCCTTTGGTTCTCCCTTGTAAAGCCAGGCCAAGACTGCATGTTCTTCTGTGTTATCTAAAGAAGATGTGGATGCCTTAACCATGCCAGTTTCTTTGTGGATTTCTGGCATTCGAGATGCAATAGGTGTGAATGATGAGGAAGGTTTTCCATAGGATCTTGGTGATACTTGAAGTTCTATCAATGATTGGGTCATGTCCAACTTACATTCTCCCATACCAATTTCTTCAAGTTTTAAGGTTTTTCCAAAACTTTTCATCACCATGTCTTTGGTAGTCTCAGGAGCAATCTCATCCATAGCTTCCTTGTTATGCAGAACCATACTACCTACCTTGATATTGTTGCAAGAATAATTGGCATCGATAGGAATTGTCACTTCCACCCCATTATGTGGGAACTTGATACATTGGTGGAAGGTAGATGACACAACTTGCATTTTGTGAATCAAGGGTCTCCCTAATAGTATGTTGTAAGCCAGGGGTAGATCTAGAACTTGACAGATGACATTCTTTTCAACTGGTCTGACTCTGAAGGGTATAAAAATAAGACCTTTAGAGGATCTTTCTTCCTCATCATAATCTTTGATAGTGATTTTTCTTCTAGAGTCAATGGTCTATTTTGAAAAACCCAGCTTTCTGATTAGATTAAGGGTACAAATATTCAATCCCACACCTCCATCTATCAATACACATCTAACATGTGATTTATGAATGAGGACTTCAATATGAAGGGGCTGATTATGTGGATGTGTTAATGATTTATCATCCTCTTCAGAAAAAGAGAGGTAATGTGGCACTGAGATGTGATTAACCATTGCTTGGAATTTGTCTATATCAAGGACCTTTGGCACATTTGTGGCATGTAGGTCTTGTTCAAGAATTTCTCTATGTACTGTGGAGATTTTAAGCAACTCAAAAATGGAAATTTTAGTAGAGGTTCATTGTAATTGATCCACCAGGTTGTACTTTGCTGCAAGAGTAGTAACTATTTGTTTTTCCGCTTTCAGTTTAGGGATAGTGACAATGGGTACTTTGGAAGTTGTTTCCGGTTTTGATGAGGAATTGGGTCCTTTGATCATGACCTATGCTTGACTTCGGGTCACAACATTTGATTGGGAAGATGTATTTTGAACACCTTTAATAGTGATCACATTAATTGATTTAGTTTTAATGTCTAGCATGTTAATCACATTATCATTTTTAGAGTAGGCATAGTTCACCTCATTTCCTTTTCCTTTAGATGCTTCCCCTTTCTTGTAATTAGGGAATGGCTTGTTAAATTATGCATGATCTTCATTAGTGGTGTGTCCTTCCACTTTGATCTTGCCTCCTTCAATAAGATCTTGGATAACATGTTTGAGTTTAAGACATTTGTTAGTCTTGTGTCCTTTGTTTTTGTGAAAGACACAGTAAGAATTGTCATCCCACCACCTGGGTTTGACTTTCGGCTCCCATGGATTGGAATTTGGGATTGTGAGAACTTTTTTTTTCTAATAGTGTCTGTTGGTTGTATTCTTATTTTTGTTGGTTTTCCCTAAAGTTTTGTTGCCTTCATGCTGAGTTCTATCCAAAATCAGAAGGTTTATCTTATTTTTTGAAATACCCCTATGAAAATTCTATGTTGTTAGGTCAAAATCCACATGAATGGTGCAAAAACCCAAAACCCTAAGCTATCTTCTAAGAAAAAATGAAAAACAAAATCCCTAAAATGTCAATTGAGTTTCTAATTTTGCATTACCTTTTTGAGAAACTTAAGTCATGTGCCTTTTTTGATGATTGCCTAATCCCTTGATCCTAGAAGCATATTCCATTTTGTTATGAGACTTGGCAATTAAGTGTTGTTGGGATGTCTCAGAAAGAAACATAATATTCCTTATTTGATATGAGACTTAGCAAAAACCTTCAGTCACGATGTCTCCCAATACAAAAACACGTCATCAGGCAACATCTAAGCAAGTAGTTAAGCCATGGAATCTGGGATTGTGAGAACTTTTTTGTCTAATAATGTCTGTTGGTTGTATTCCTATTTTTGTTGGTTTTCCCTAAATTTTTGTTGCCTTCATGCCGAGTTCTATCCAAAATCAGAAGGTTTATCTTATTTTTTGAAATACCCCTATGAAAATTCTGTGTTGTTAGGTCAAAATCCACATGAATGGTGCAAAAACCCAAAACCCTAAGCTATCTTCTAAGACAAAATGAAAAAAAAAATCCCTAAAATGTCAATTGAGTTTCTAATTTTTCATTACCTTTTTGAGAAACTTAAGTCATGTGCCTTTTTTGATGGTCGCTTAATCCCTTGATCCTAGAAGCATATTCCATTTTGTTATGAGACTTGGCAATTAACTGTTGTCGGGATTTCTCAGAAAGAAACATAATATTCCTTATTTGATATGAGACTTAGCAAAAACCTTCAGTCAGGATGTCTCCCAATAAAAAAACATGTCATCAGGAAACATCTAAGCAAGTAGTTAAGTCACGGTGTCGTGCAAAGTATCATGCAGTTAGTGAATTTTCATGAGACTTAGCGATTGCTTCAGTCGTGGGCTCTCCAAGTCAGAACGCAGTTAAGTGACATGTTAAATGTTATGTTGTGTAGTCTCCAAGTAAAATGACAGTTGAGTAAAAGATGCCAAGACTTCGCGACAAACCATAAGGTGTTTAGAGTATATGGCGGTCAGGTAGTCACTAGTTTAAAATGCTAAGTCAGTTTTTAATCAGCGATTCGATGAAAAATAGTTAAAAGAGACACATGTCCATAATGAGCAGAATAAAGGCTAGTCGCATGGTCTCTCAAAAGGAAAAAGTCATTTGGTGATTAAGAGACTAAAATGTATAAAGTTATGTATTGTCGTGTAGTCTCCAAATGATTTAAGGCTTTTAAAATATATTCAGCAACTTAGCGGAGCTGTCAGATGTAGAATGGGAAAAGATCAATGGTAGTCGCTAAGTCTCCATCAAATTTGCATGAGAGTAAAAAGTGCTCATGAAAATGAGATAACCTTTAGTCGCATAGTCTTTGAATTAAAATCAAAGGGTAAAGGTTAGTTGTGGGGTCTCATCAAGAGAAATAAACACTCAGCGACTTAGCGATAACAGTTAATAGTAAAGGTAACCTTTAAGTCATGGGGTCTCTGAATAAACTTTGGGTTAAGCATTTCATCTAGTGACTTTGATTCATTCAGTCACGTGATCGCCAGAAGTTAACTGTGGTTAGCTAAGTAAAGAAAGTCACATAGTCGCTAGATCTCCAGGAGAATTGAGGGTTAATAAATTTTATTAGCGACAAGGAGATACTACACAGTCGAATGGTCATTGAATATGAAAAACCATAAAAGATGGTAGTTGCTGACATGACAATGTGGAAGATTCAACATCCAATGGAAATCTAGAAAATTAATTGTTGTATGAAAAGGGTAGCTGAGATGTCTATCAGAGAACCAATCATATGAAGACATGTCATCCTGTTCAAATTTATAAGGGTTTTTCTGAAAACGCACTCATATGATTTTTATTTCCTATCACATTCATGAACTACAGCTAGGATTTCAATTAGTTCCACAACATGTTAACTTGAAAGCAAAATTGATTGTCTTTCTAATGATGAGCTATATACTCGGGAGAGTTACCATAAAGAGTTGATCACTGGTTCATTTTCACTTATCATGCATCTAGAATTACAGAGTGAAGAATTGCTAGGTCTTTTGTGTTCAGAAGGAAGAAATTGATCATTTGAAGGGTAATTCTCTGGTTGAGAAGATTTTTAAATTATTAGTAGTACACAGAGAAGAGCAGTGAGTTCTAAGAGGAGATTTGTTTCAATATTGGTAAAAGAGAAAGAGAAAATAGAGCAAGATGAGTAAAGCAGTCAGTGTGGCTTCTACCAGTGGAAGGAGTGATGAAGTAGATGGTGATGCTAAAGGGAAGAGAAATTTCTCTAATAAATTCTTGAAGCTCTTACCAGGATCAAAAATAAACAAGAGGGCAAATAAAAAATTGCTAGTAGATGACTACTATGAAATCAGAGATGCTCACACTCCAGGATCCACAGGTTTTTCTCTATACAATTATTTTTAGAATAATTCTGATAAGGCCATCGCAGTGTCAAACCCTTGGACTAGTGGTCTTTCTAGGTTAATTTCCCTTGATGTCTATGTAGATGTAGACTTGTTTCTAGGTCTTGCCAGCCAATATGATGCTCTGTCTAGGACAATTAGGAAAAATGATGGTACTGCCCTATTGATTTTAAATAGAAATTCATTTATGCAAGCATTTGGCTTATATAGTACCATTTCCACCAAGATAAATATTACTAAGAAAGAAGAGAGGTATAGGTTACAACTTGGTGTTGCTAGGAACCTATTGTAGAAGCATATGCTTAAGGAGGTTAGGAACCATCTTACTCCTATAGCTAGGACTGCACCCTATTGCTTTAAAGACTTACATTTCTATATTAATTATATTGCCTATGCTTTATGTAGAGTGTTAGGGATAGATGGAGGAGCAGAGAAAATAAATGCTGGAATTTTGATGATGGTGTTAGAATTGCAAGATGTGCATTCTAGCACCAGTTATCACTACATACAATACATTATTGTCGAAATGCATGAGGGATTTGTAGCTGTGCAAAAGAAGATGAAAGATCCCAAAGAGAAGGAATCTAGGTTCTTCCATTATTCTATCCTATTGCATTTTAACTATGGGATCATGAATGTGAACAACTTGAATCCTCAGAGGATTTTCCAGGACCGACCTAATCCTATTCAATTTTGGGTTAGGATATGGAATTTTACATCCAAGGACTGTGACTTTTGTGGATTTAAAAATTGGATTGTATATCCATTAATGCAGAGCATGGGTATTAGCAAAACCAGACTCCCAGTAAAGGTGCTAAGTTGTTGAGACCTTGTGAGTATGTGGACAAATGGGAGGGTGATCACAACTGGGGAGACTTATTTTTAGAAGAAAATTTTACCATGATTAGGGTATATGGATGCACACATCCACCTCATATCCTACCCTATCATGTGCCATCCAGAGTTGCTGCCATGGAGTTCATCTGGCAGCTATTGTTAATAGACAATGAACATTTTGCACCACATAGAAAGGGGACATTAACCCCTAGGCAATTCAATATGAATATCATATGCTATCCTGAACATTGTCAAATAGAGGTGGCAGATTCCAGATGAAGACAAAGAATATCAGATCTCATCCCCTATTGTTGTCTCTCCACCGCTTCTACATTCTCTTTCTTTGTCTTTTCTCTACTTTTAGCGTTAGGTTCCTTAAACCATCCGAAGCTTGTTGCATCCTAATGTTAAGGATTCCAAGATGGTTAAGGAGCTATAAATAGGTAAAAATTTGAAAATGTAAAAAAGGATGAAATATATTGAAAATCAGACTTTCTAGATTTGTGTCTGTGTCTTCAAGCTTTTTAAGCTTTTCATGTATTAAAGTAGAAACATATGAATAAAATACAGTGAAACTTTACTCTATCTTATTGTTGTCTCTTTACTTTTTGTGTATGCTCTTTTATGTTTAAATATGTAAGGCATTTTTAAGCATATTGGTTACAAGGTAGCTATTAAATTGCTTGCAAGTTTCTTTCAAGGAAAGAACTAAGTTTTGTGAGTGGTTTCAGGGAGCATAATAATATTTAAGGATTTGATACAATATTGTAGAGATGACAGGATAGTTTGTAAGGCATTTTATCTGAGTTGCATGTAGGTTGTAAGGCAACTTACAGTATTTTGTTTTGTTTTTTTATGGATTTTCATTTATTAACTCTATAAGCCCAAGGATAGGCACTGGTCTAGGAATTGGTTTGGTAATCTATCATCATCAAAATATTCAATATCATTTAAACCAATTACTTTCAGAATATTTGTGTAAAATTAATTGTACTCATATGAGATTACAGTTGAAGTTTGTTGATTTCTTAAAGAGTAAATCAATAGGTTATTCCTCCTAGATTCACAAGAATTATAAAAGGAAAGAAGGATGAAATTCCCTATTATGCTGCTGTCTGCTATCACTAAGATATTGATTTGGATTGTCAAGCTTTTTCTCAGAATAGTCATAGTTATCTGCATTGTTATATACATGTCCATATAAAATAGAACATTCAGCACATAAGTAAAATCCACTCTAAAGATACTATCAAGTCAGTAATCAGTCATAGGTAAGACATGCTTGAGTAAGTGGATCTTAAATAAGAAGGATGTGATAATAGGTATCCCCAGTGTTATCAAAATACCTCATCAATTAGTGTTTTCCTCTTGCTTGAGTCATAGTATCAAAAGGTATTGGGAGTCATAGAGTTATTTAAGTATTTAAGCACCTTTAAAGGCCCTACAACAAAAAACCCTAAAAAATTGGTGACTCTACTTGGGAATTAGAGATTATAAAGTCTGGTTAAAGAAATTTCAGAATATCTCTAGTCCAAGTAGTCAGAAATCTCTAGTGATTTAAAGTTTAATATTTTTACAAATCATACCAGTTGTTTTTGTCAAATTGTTCTTTGATAAGTATTCATTCATTCCAAGTCATTGGGTGGCGACTCTAAAAGAAATCTCTAAGATTAGTGCAAATTTAGCAAATATCTCTCAGAATGAATACTAGGTCAATGATGAGAAATGATCCCAAGAAGGTTTTATATGGTGGAATCCCATCATCCTCAAGGATGGAAATGTCTTGGAGAAAAAAGAGTAACCAAGTTAGCATGGATGAAACCCCTCCAAGAGGTAAAGAGGGTATTGTTAGGAGAACCAT
>MU226934.1:1144934-1158456 GCA_018584345.1 Thuja plicata
AGAAATAAATTTAGGATCTGAAAATAGTCCTCAAATAGTTTATATTGGAAAGGGTTTAGACTCTCATATAAGAATAAATTTGATCAAATTGTTGAGAAAATATAAACATGTCTTTGCTTGGTCATATCAGGACTTGAAAGCATATAGAGAGGACCTTTTTCAACATGAAATCCCATTGAAATTAGATGTGAAACAATTTAGGCAAAAATAGAGGCCTATTAACCCCTTGTTGGCTCCTAAAATGCAACAAGAATTGATGAAACTAAAAGATGCTGGGATAATCTAGCCAATCAGACATTCAACTTGGGTATCAAATTTAGTGCCAGTCAGAAAGAAAAATGGTGATATCAGACTGTGTGGATTTTAGAAATGTAAATATTATTTCATTAAAAGATAACTCTTCCCTGCCTAATATGGAAGTAATGTTGCACAAGGTGACTAGTTGTGAGTTGCTGTCCATGATGGATGGTTTCTCAGGTTACAACCAGGTCCTAGTTAAAGAATCAGAGCAGTACAAAACTGCATTTACTACTCCATGGGGGACTTATGTGTATATCAGAATTCCTTTTGGATTAATAAATGCAGGGGCAACTTTTAAAAGGGCCATGGATGTTGCTTTCAAAGAATTCATTGATTTATTCATGGTCATTTATCAGGATGATTTGACTGCATATTCTAAAAAAGTAGTGGATCACTGTGATCACTTGCGTAAGATTTTCAATAAGGCCTTGGAATATGGTGTCTCACTGAATCCCAAGAAATGTCATTTTGCAGTAAAAGAGGGAAAGTTGCTTGGACATATAGTGTCTAGGGAAGGGGTAAGAATAGACCCTGAGAGAGTGGAGGAAATTCAAGGGGTGATTTCTCCAAGGAACTTAAAAGGTGTACAATCTTTCTTAGGAAAGATCAACTTTGTCAGAAGGTTCATAGCAAATTTTGGAGAGATTGTTAAACCCATGGTAAAATTGCTAAAGAAAGATGCCAAATTTGTTTGGAATGAAGAAGCCCAACAAGCATTTGAGAAAATAAAAAAAGTAGTACAAGAAGCTCCAGTTTTGAAATCTCTAGACTATACTAAGCATTTCTCTTTGTTTTCATTTGCATCTTTTCATACAATTGCTTCTATTTTGCTTCAAAAAGATGAACAAGGATTTGAACATCCAATTGCTTTTTACAATAAATCTTTGCAAGCTGCAGAGCTTAATTATGAAATAATGGAAAAGTAGGCTTATGCTTTGGTAAAGGCTATGAAATCTTTTAGGCCATACTTGGTTTGTGCTAAGATATAGGCTTATGTTCCTCATTCAGCAGTAAAAGATATCCTTACACAGTTAGAGGTAACTGGTAAGAGGTGTAAATGGATCACCAGAATTTAAGAATTTAACCTTGAGATCCATATTACAAAATTGATAAGAGGACAAGGTTTGGCAAAGATCATGACAGAAGAAAACTTGGATCTAGTACAGATAAATCCGATAGAAATGTATGAGAAAACTATTTCAAGCATAGAAAGGCAACCATTCTATACTGATATTGTATTCTTTCTCAAAAATGCTAAATGTCCTAATCATTTTTCAGAGAATCAGAAAAGAAGTCTGAGATTACAAACTCAAAGATACACTTTGATCCAAGGTGACTTGTTTTGGAAAGATAAGAATGGTGTGCTGTTGTTATGCCTTGATATATACCAAGCTGATAAAGTTTTGAATGAAATACATGAAGGATAATGTGGGGCTCATTTTTTCTCTAAGACTACTGCCCACAAGATTTTAAGGGTTGGGTATTATTGGCCTACTGTATTCAAGGATACTTATGAACATGTCAGGAAGTGTGAACCTTGTCAAAGGTTCTCCAATAGACTAAAATTTTTTAGGTGCTTTGTTGCTAAACCCAGTAAGTACTGAAGCTCCTTTTACTATGTGGGGAATTGATTTTATTGGTGAATTTTAGGAGAAATCTAGTGGGGGACATAGCTGGATATTAGTTTCCACATATTATTTTACTAAGTGGATTGAAGCCATCCCTACAAACAAAGCAACAAGTAGGGTAGTTATTGAATTTCTCATGGAGAATATTATAACCAGATTTGGTGTACATGCTAAGTTAGTAATGGACAATGGCATGAGTTTCAGATCATAAGAAATGACAAGTTTCTGTTAAAAATATGGGATTACAATATCATATTCATCCCCATATCATCCATAGGCTAATGGACAAGCTGAGTCTAGTAATAAGAGTATATTGAAAATACTAAAAAGGACTCTGGAAAAGAATAAAAGAACATGGCATACTAAGTTGAAACTAGCACTTTGGGCTGACAGAGTAACAGTTAAAAAAGAAACTGGTAAGTCTCCATTTGAGCTGGTATATGGTCTAAAAGCAAGATTTCCTATCAAAAATTTATTGCTAATATGTCAATTTATACAAGAAGAACATTTAGATGTTTCTGATAATATATAGAATAGAATGATTTAGTTGATAGAATTGGATGAAGCAAGGAGAAATAGTCAAAAGGAAAACATAAAGTTGTAGCAAAAGATGAAATACCTTTTTGATAAAAGGGCTACTAAGAGAAAATTCCAATCTGGTGACCTAGTTCTCCAATGGAATGCAAGAGCAGAAGATAAAGGAAAATATAAGAAGTTTGAGTCTTTATGGCTAGGGCCAATTATTATCTCAGAAAGTTTTGGAAAAGACTCTTACTTATTGAAGAACATGGAGGGAGAATATTTTGAGTTGCCTATGCATGGGAAATTTGTGAAGCCCTTTTTCAGCTGAGAATCAAAAGTTTATGCACAAGTAAGTATGTATCATACTGTGAATACTTTCATGTAAATGTTGTAAATAGTTTCCCTTCTGTTTTAGGTTAGTTGGTGTCTTCTCCATTTTTTGTAAGGTCTGCAACTAGAGATTCTATGGTTCTTTTCCATAAACTATGTTTAGTCAATCCTCAGGTAGAGCCACTGTTGTTTGTATTCCTATTTTTGTTGGTTTGCCCTAAATTTGTATTGCCTTCATGCTGAGTTCTATCAAAAATCAGAAGGTTTATCTTATTTTTTGAAATACCCCTGTGAAAATTCTATGTTGTTAGGTCAAAATCCACATGAATGGTGCAAAAACCCAAAACCCTAAGCTATCTTCTAAGACAAAATGCAAAAAAAAGCCCTAAAATGTCAATCGAGTTTCTAACTTTGCATTACCTTTTTGAGAAACTTAAGTCATGTGCCTTTTCTGATGGTCACCTAGTCGCTTGATCCTAGAAGCATATTCCATTTTGTTATGAGACTTGGCGATTAACTGTTGTTGGGATGTCTCAGAAAGAAATAGAATATTCCTTATTTTTTATGAGACTTAGTGAAACCCTTCAGTCATGATGTCTCCCAATGCAGAAACACGTCATCAGGCAACATCTAAGCAAGCAGTTAAGTCACGGTGTCGCACAAAGTATCATGCAGTTAGTGAATTTTCATGAGACTTAATGATTGCTTCAGTCATGGGGTCTCCAAGTCAGAACCCAGTTAAGTGACATGTTAAATGTTATGTCACATAGTCTCTAAGTAAAATTACAATTGAGTAAAAGATGTTGAGACTTTGTGACAAACCACAAGGTGTTTAGAGTATATGGCGGTCGGGTAGTCACTGGTTTAAAATGCTAAGTCAATTTTTAATCAGTGATTCGACAACAAACAGTTAAAAGAGACACGTGTCCACAATGAGCAGAATAAAGGCTAGTCACATGGTCTCCCAAAAGGAAAAATTCATTTGGCGATTAAGAGACTAAAAGGTATAAAGTTATGTATTGTCGTGTAGTCTCCAAATGATTTAAGGCTTTTCAAATATATTCAGTGACTTAGTGAAGCCGTCAGATGCAGAATGGGAAAAGATCAACGATAGTCGCTAAGTCTCCATCAAATATGCATGAGAGTAAAAAGTGCTCATGATAATGAGATAACCTTTAGTCGCATAGTCTCTGAATTAAAATAAAAGGGTAAAGGTTAGTCGCGAGGTCTCGTAAAGAGAAATAAACACTCAGAGACTTAGCGATAAAAGTTAAGAGTAAAGGTAACCTTTAAGTTGTGGGGTCTCCGAATAAACTTTGGGTTAAGAATTTCATCTAGTGACTTTGATTCATTCAGTCACGTGATCGCCAGAAGTTAACTATGGTTAGCTAAGTAAAGAAAGTCACATAGTCGCTAGATCTCAGGAGAATTAAGGGTTAAGAAATTTGATCAGTGACAAGGAGATACTGCACAGTCACATGGTCGTTGAATATGAAAAATCATAAAATGTGGTAGTTGCTAACATGACAATGTGGAAGATTCAGCGTTCAATGAAAATCTACAAAATTAATTGTTGTATGAAAAGGGTAGCTGAGATGTCTATCGGAGAACCAATCATATGAAGACATGTCATCCTGTTCAAATTTTATAAGGGTTTTTCTAAAAATGCACTCATGATTTTGATTTCCTGTCACATTCATGAACTACGGCTAGGATTTCAATTAATTCCATAGCATGTTAACTTGAAAGAAAAATTGATTGTCTTTCTAATGATGAGCTAAGTACGTGGGAGAGTTACCATAAAGAGTTGATCGCAGGTTCATTTTCACTTATCATGCATCCATAATTACAAAGTGAAGAATTGCTAGGTCTTTTGTGTTCAGAAGGCAGAAATTGATCATTTGCAGGGTAATTCTCTAGTTGACAAGCTTCTTAAATTATTAGCAGTACACAGAGAAGAGACGTGAGTTCTGATAGGAGATTTGTTTCAATATTGGTAAAAGAGAAAGAGAAAATAGAGAAAGATGAGTAAAGAAGTCATTGTGGCTTCTACCAACAGAAGGAGTGATGAAGTAGACAATGATGCTAAAGGGAAGAGAAATTTCTCTGATGAATTATTGAAGCTATTACCAAGATCAACATAGAACAAGAGGGAAAATGCAAAATTGCTAGCAGATGACTACTGTGAAATTAGAGATGCTTGCACTCTAGGATCCACAGGTTTTTCTCTATACAATTATTTTTATAATAATTCTGATAAGGCCATCCCAGTGTCAAACCCTTGGACTAGTGGTCTTGCTAGGTTAATTGTCCCTAATGTCTATGTAGATGTAGACTTGTTTCTAGGTCTTTCTAGCCACTATGATGCTCTGTCTAGGACAATTAAGAAAAATGATGGTACTGCCCTATTGATTTTAAATAGGAATTCATTTATGCAAGCCTTTGGCTTATACGGTACCATGTACACCAAGATAAATATTACTAAGCAAGAAGAGAGGTATAGTTTACAACCTGGTGCTTCTAGGAACCTATTGCAGAAGCATATGCTTAAGGAGGTTAGGAACCATCTTACTCCTATACTTGGAACTGCACCCTACTGCTTTAAAGACTTACATTTCTATATTAAGTATATTGCCTATGTTTTATGTAGAGTTTTAGGGATAGATGGAGGAGCAGAGAAAATAAATGCTGGAATTTTGATGATGGTGTTAGACTTGCAAGATGTGCATTCTAGCACTAGTTATGACTACATACAATACATTATTGACAAAATGCATGAGGGATTTTTAGCTATGTAGAAGAAGATGAAGGATCCCAAAGAGAAGGAGCCTAGGTTCTTCCATTATTCTATCCTGATGCATTTGTTATTTCATTTTAACTATGGGATCATGAATGTGAACAACTTGAATCCTCAGAGAATTTTCCAGGACCGACCTAATCCTATTCAGTTTTGGGTTAGGATATGGAATTATACATCCAAGGACTGTGACTTTTGTGGATTTGAAAATTGGATTGTATATCCATTAATGCAGAGCATGGGTATCAGAAAAACCAGACTCCCAGTAAAGGTGCTGTAGTTATTGAGACCTTGTGAGTATGTGGACAAATGGGAGGGTGATCACAACTGGGGAGAGTTCTTTAAATTAGAAGAAAATTTTACCATGATTAGGGTATATGGATGCACACATCCACCTCATGTCCTACCCTATCATGTGCCATCTAGAGTTGCTACCATGGAGTTCATCTGGCAGCTATTGTTAACATACAATGAACATTTTGCACCACATAGAAAGGGGGCATTAACACCTAGGCAATTTAAAATCTTTGACTTTACTATTCGTAAGGGTGCTATTGATTTGGTGAGCACATGGCTGGAAAGATACAAGATGAGGACATCATTATATAGGTACATTGACCTAGAAGGATTCATTGCAGGAGCTAGGAAACTCCTGACTCCTACCATCCCCAATACAAATGTTCATGGTTTTTGTGTAGAGGATGCAACAAGAAACCTCCTTGATGAAGATGAGATAAGGACAAGAAGAGAAAGAATTCAGGAATTACTAAATTTAGAGAAGCAAATAAGGAGAAATGGATTGTCATTTGGAGGGTTTTACCCTGACTTACCTTATTTTGACAAGATCAAAGCCATGATTGATAATTTTTATGTACACTATGAGCAGTTGGATAATGTTTTAGATACAAAGAAAGGAGGCAAAGAACCTGAATATTCAGAATTTGAATATGAGAGTGATAGTGATGGGGATTATGCCTATCAACCTCAATTTGATCAACCTCAATAGAATGTTGCAGAGGCAACATAGGTATAGTAAGAACAAGGGCATATCATTGACCTAACTGAGATTTCTCAGCTAGATGATGTAGAAGAGCCTGCCACTAAAAGGCAAAAGGTTGACCCTGGTCAGACCTCCTCTGTTAGGAAAGAGAAGAAAGGAGATAGAACAAGTGCCCTCATTCCTGGTCATAGATTATATGATCATAATCTAAGGAAAATAATCAGACAGGGGAAGAGACAACAACAGGATGAGGAAGAAAACATAGAATTGTCTCTTAAGGCATGCATTGATGAGAGGTTATTACATAAGAAATAGTTTCTAAGTGATGACAACTTTGTCAAGACTGATGAGTTTAAAGACTTTTTGAGGTGGCATAAGAAAAAACAAATTAGGGAATAGTTGAAGTTAGATGGAGAGGAGACAGTTACAAATGAGGCTTTGCTAGCTTTGCAAGCCTATGACCCTGATAGTGAGGATGTCTCTCTAGATAAGGCAAGAAAAATGGTTTTGAATAGTGGCATTTTGCTTGTCGAGGGCTGGGATTTAGCCTCTGCATTCATTATTGATAAAATTAGGAAGTAGCCAGACCTCAAGTTGGCAAGTGAGATTCAGATGGGTGACATGATCAAGGGATTTGGATATAGTCCTAAATCACAAGCCTTTGCCATGTGGAGCTTATGTCCCAAGGACTAGAAGCCTCAACTAGTAAACATTCAGGAGAGCATGGTGGGGAACCAAATGGTTTGGACTGTATATAACACTGGATATCTTGAGATTTCTTAGATCATGACTCATTGGGCACACTCGAATGAAGACAAGACAAAACAATTGTCTGAGAAGTGTTTCATTTTGATTGAGGAAACCAGTGCCCTAGCAAAGGATAGGGAATTATGCCACATAAAGATACATCAATAGAACTTGTTCATAGCTGAGATGACAAATAAACTACAAGAGAAACCTTAGGTAGTTTATGTGCCTTCAGAACAACCTTTACAGATAAAGGAGAAAGCAGAATCAGAGGAAGTGGCTGAGATAGAAGATATGGGTAAAAAGAAAAATGAGATAGCCCTAAATGCATTAAGATGCATTATTCAGCATAGGATTGATATACTAAAGGACAAAATAGATTTCATCCTAAATTCTTACAATAAATTTCCCACCTTGCATATAGAAGTGATAGGGTACATCTCCATTTTGAACCCTTATTTTGTTAATTGGTCTGCTAGGGTCCAAACATTTGAAAAGCTTGCCTCTTTGCAAGCACATAGATCAGATTTACATGAGATTGTGATAGAGGTGGAGGATGAGTTTAAAAAGGTTAATATAACCTCATCTTTCTTTAAAGGTAAGCTAAATCAAATAGAGGATAAGTTAAGCCTATTTTCTCTGGAGTTTAATAGATTTGTTCCTCCATTGAAAGGAGAAGATGATCAAGTTAAGGCTTTGGATGCCTAGAGGAGTGAATTTGATAGTAGAATGCCAAGCAATGAGGCATTTATTTTAGGATCTGATTTAGATTTGGAAGGTTTTAATAAGATTTTGGATGAAGCCTTCAAGGCAGAAATTGACATGAACAAGTTCTTAATGGATGTTAAAAGCATCACAAATGTCAGATGGGAAAGACAAAAGGTACAAATACAGAGTACACAGAGATTTAAATGGCCTACAGAGGATGAAGTGACAGCATGGGATTTGATGACCAAGAAAAAGAAAAATAAGCCTGTGGTAGTAGAGGAGGAAATCTTGGATGAAGAATAAAGGGGAACACTTGGCGCCTGATCATTAAGCACAGGGAGGTCAGTTATTACTGAAGATAAGTGTAAGTTAGCCTGTAATGGTAGTCACTTGATCTCAATATGAATATTAGATGCTATCCTAAACACTATCAGACAAAGGTGCCAGATTCCAGATGAAGACAAAGAATATCAGATCTCATCCCCTATTGTTGTCTCTCCACCGCTTCTACATTCTCTTTCTTTGTCTTTTCTCTACTTTTAGGGTTAGGTTCCTTAAACCATCCGAAGCTTGTTGCATCCTAATGTTAAGGATTCCAAGATGGTTAAGGACCTATAAATAGGTCAAAATTTGAAAATGTTAAAAAGGATGAAATATATTGAAAATCAAACTTTCTAGATTTGTGTCCGTGTCTTCAAACTTTTTAAGCTTTTCATGTATTAAAGTAGAAACATATGAATAAAATACAGTGCAAATTTACTCTATCTTATTGTTGCCTCTTTACTTTTTGTGTATGCTCTTTTATGTTTAAATTTGTAAGGCATTTTTAAGCATATTGGTTACAAGGTAGCTATTAAATTGCTTGCAAGTTTCTTTCAAGGAAAGAACTAAGTTTTGTGAGTGGTTTCAGGGAGCATAACAATATTTAAGGATTTGATACAATATTGTAGAGGTGACAAGATAGTTTGTAAGGCATTTTATTTGAGTTGCAGCTTACAATATTTTGTTTTGTTTTTTTGTGGATTTTCATTTATTAACTCTATAAGCCCAAGGATAGGCACTAGTCTAGGAATTGGTTTGGTAATCTATCATCATCCAAATATTCAATATCATTTAAACCAATTACTTTCAGAATATTTGTGTAAAATCAATTGTACTCATATGAGATTACAGTTGAAGTTTGTTGATTTCTTAAAGAGTAAATCAATAGGTTATTCCTCCTAGATTCACAAGAATTATAAAAGGAAAGAAGGATGAAATTCCCTATTATGCTACTGTTTGCTATCACTAAGATATTGATTTGGATTGCCAAGCTTTTTCTTAGAATAGTCATAGTTATTTGCATTGTTATATACATGTCCATATAAAATAGAGCATTAAGAACATAAGTAAAATCCACTCTAAAGATACTGTCAAGTTAGTAATTAGTCATAGGTAAGACCTGCCTGAGTCAGTGGATCTCAAAAAAGAAGGAGGTGATAATAGGTATCCCCAGTGTTATCAAAATACCTCATCAATTAGTGTTTTCCTCTTGCTTGAGTCATAGTATCAAAAGGTATTGGGAGTCATGAGTTATTTAAGTATTCAAGCACCTTCAAAGGCCCTACAAGAAGAAACCCTAACAGTGTCTTCAAAATAGTTCAGGAGGCTCTCCCAAAGGAGTGAATGTTCTTTGAGGCTTGGAAGTCCATGGATGACCCCTGTTATTCTCATTGTTTTCTTTAGGTAGGGTGGTTGTTACCTTGGCATCTTTTCTTGCTTGCATGCTATTTGTTAGGTTGAACACCTCAGGTTTAGGATTAACATTGGATGCATCTACCACTCCATCGTTAACAACATTTTTGTTTTGTTTCTACTATTTTGGTTTGTTTTTGGAGTTGTTAGATTTGTTTTCACTTTGAAGAGTGATTTATCCCTTTTTAACCATGACTTCTTCGATATGGATGAAATTTTTGATCATCCTGTCGAAGCTAGGGGAGTCTTGCATTTGCAATGCGTAGTTCAACTCAGGTACCAAGTTATTAACAAAGATTTCCATTTTTTCAGATTCAGGAATAGCTCTTGAATACCATGAAAATATTTTCCTCCACCTTTATAGAAAGTGAGTAAAGGATTCACCAGTCATTTTTTTAGTGTTGAAAAGATCCATCATAGTCACATCATTCTGGATTTTATAGGAGTAATGTTGGATAAACCGTTGAATTAACTCCTCAAAAGTTTTTACCTGAGGTGTAAGTTTTGAGAACCACTCCATGGCAGTGCCTCACAAGGTATGTAGGTTCATGCATGTATTCTATGCTTATAGCACATAATTATCTCACATGGTCATGTGGATCCGTTTCTCCCATATATTTGTCATATTTTGGTCTTGCCATGTTAGGAGGAAACATAACCACAGTAATACTTTTGTCAAAAGGAAATGGACAAATGGAGTCCAAAGAATATTTCATCTTGGGTTTAGTCTTTTCCTGTTTGAGAGTCACAAGCTCTATTTGCATCAAGGTGAGTTGTTTGGCGAGAATAGATATAGGATTTGACACCTCCTTTTCTTTTAGTTGTTCCACATCATAATCCTTGGGTAACTTTATGCTAGTGGATGTTAGATGGAGAAAGTATTTCTCTTTATCTTTGCTAATCATCTTTTCCATTGTCTTTTGGAATTTATTGCTCTATTTGAGTTTATTGTATTCTTCTTCAGTGATGTCTTCCTCACTGCCTAAATCAAACAAAGGATGATCAAAGCATGGTTCTTCTTCCTCATCGCTATGTTCGTGCTTTTGGTTTTTAATTATCGTAGTCCTCAAAAGCCTTACTCCATTCGTGAGTGGTTCTTTCCATTTCTGGAGAGTCTAAATTGAACAGGGAACCACGAGATGTTTCTCCTCGCTAAAAGTGTAGTGATCTTGGAGGTACTTCCGATTCTTTAGAAGTTGCTTGTTGCGTCTAGTGTTAACCATGTATTTGGATCTCAACTTCGTTAAAGTTTCCCGATAGTGTCAAGTAGAGTCCCAAATTGTTCAAGTGAGTGTGTCTAGGTAGAAGTTTTGTTTGTGTTTTGGTGGAAGTAAATGATTCCAATGTCAAAGGGTTAGAATGACCTGATAGTGAGCTGGGAATCAAGTTGTTGTAAAAAGTGAATAGACCACACGTATTGAGACTGATTGCAAGAAACTGACAGGACATGTAAGGTAGATGTTTTGAAATTTTTTTTGACACGGCAATAGGGAGACCAAAAAAAGCAACAGGGACAGATAAAAGAGCCAAAAGGGTATCCAAATCGACTGAGGTTTTCTAAGAAACTAATCTGCAAGTGCTCACTATCCTAGATGCAAGCTCCTAGACGCGAGCCATAAAATATAGTATGTGAGCTTCTGATGATCCATGATGCGAGCTTTAACCCTAGATGTGATGAAGTGTTGACTAGATATGATGAAGGATACCAGATATGAGCCAATAAAATAGATATGAGCCAAGAAATCTGGGATACGATTTTATGATGTTCTTTTAGATTTTGTCAGTTTTATCAATTTTGTCTTAAAAGTGTGTGAAGTTTGTTTGATCTATGATCGTGTTTAGAGAATTGTTGGCGAGTGAAAAATACATGTAGATCAAGGATTGAATTTTATCACTTGTTTTGAATGGTTTATTTTTTTAGTGATCTTTCAGACACATCAAGCAGATTTACATTGTTAGGGGAATAGACACATCCTTATGCACTAGTTTCTAGGTAGAGGATGAAAAACCTTGCTCATTGACTTATGTACACACTCAAATGCTAATCAAAATATGGCTATCACCAAAGAGGCAATGACTCTAGTCATGATGCCATATTAGCCGACTCCAAATGCAAGTGAGGGCATGATATGATGAGTGTCTTGGGGAAATTACTTTTTGCCTTCCACAAGGATTATCACCCTTTCAGAGATGAATCAAGTAGTTTGTCTATGAAGTTCATTGTTTATGATGGGAAAATCCATTTGAAACCGTCTCCCATAGAATTGCACAAGAAAAAATTGAGGCATATAGCCCTATGAGTACTCAAATACATGTAGTATCACACACAAGATTCAAGCGGCTCCGCTCTACACATACCCAAGCATGTTCAAGGAATGATGTCAAAATTTTTAGAACAAAACCAAATCCGTCTTCCAAGGCTTTGGCCTATGAGGAAGAAATTATTTATAGTGAGTTGGAAGGGTTGGCGTAAAACCCGTCCTCACTTGGGTCATTCCCGTGAGATTTTTTCCTCAACCGATAGGCCCTCTACTGTTTAATAAACATACAAAGGATTGGCGAGCGTAGGATTTCTAGATTTTTGATTCTTCAAAAGAAGAAGAGCATACTCTCCTAGTCCATGCTGTTTTCTCCCAAAAACACTTCACATAATGTTTATTCCCTCAAGCTATTTTTAGCTCAATTTAAAGATTCCTAAATTACGAAGGCATTGCATGCAAAAGTAAAGTTTGATTGTTCAGTTGACCATAGTTCTTAGTGCTTTGCTTATTTAATTACTGTCCCAAAATGAATTAAGTGATGTGTTTGTTCATTGAGCCACAAAATTTAGTGTTTTGAGTTGTTCATTTACTATCCCAAATTGAAATTTAAACTGTGTGTTTGTTTATCTTGTTCAATTACCCCAAATTCTTTTCAAGTTTTAAATCAATGTTTGATTTTCTAATTTTCCTTGAAGGAAAGGAGCATACTTATCTAACTGATTTAACAAATGAGAAGAAAATGTGTTCTTAGTTTTGAAAATGAAATGAAATGGAGGTCAAGATAAGGGGATGGAAACTTGAAAACCCACAAGTTAGTATTCTTTCTCTCACTTTTTCAGCTTTGACAACGATCAGCAAACATGAGTTAGGCCATCCAAAAGATCAAAACCACAACTGATCAAAATGTTAGAGGTTAGGCAATGTATTATGAAAAATATTTGACTAGATATGATCCTAGAAATACAAGATACAATGCAATATACCAGATACAAGCCTATGCTAGTAGATGCAACAAATTGCTAACCAGATGCGAGCCTATACTAAAAATGACTCAGGAAATCTCGGATGCGATCCTAGATTTTTGCGATGCAAGGGTGTATCCTGGATGCAAGATTTTAAGACCAGAAAAGAGCCTGTACCTGAAATATGGGAAAACAAATTAGTGAAAAATAGATGCAAAATGAGGAAAAATCTGAATTACAGCCCCATGGTGGGCACCAGAAATGTGTGTGTGAATTAGTGGACCTATTATCTGGAACATGACACTTCAATAGATCATTATATTAGTATAAAGGCATAAAAAGAAAGGGTTTGATGCTAAATACTAAAACCGATCTATTTCTTCCTATCTAGGAGTTTGAAGAATGGCATAATCATGCCCTCAAATTATGCACAAATCAGTGACATATACAACCTAAGAATGGAAGATTTGAATCAAAACTAATCTAAATGCTCACTAAACATGCATATTAGCTCTAAAAAGTATGATAATAAC
>MU226934.1:1173900-1220505 GCA_018584345.1 Thuja plicata
ATAGTGACCATCATGTGTGCGGAAGGCTGTTTTAGGTATATCCTCCTCATTAACCCAAATTTGATGATACCCAGAACGAAGATCCAACTTGGAGAAAAAATGAGCCCCATGAAGTTCATCAACAACTAGAATGGGAAACTTATCCTTTATAGTGAGATGATTAAGTGCTCAGAAATCAATGCAGAGTCGCCATGACCCATCTTTTTTGTGAACAAGCAGAATTGGAGAAGAAAAGGAACTGGTACCAGGGCGAATAATACCTTGCTTTAGTAAGTCACGAACAAGCATCTCGATTTCAGTCTTCTGATGAAATGGGTAGCGGTAGGGCCTGATGTTGGGTGAAACACTGCCAGGAAGGAGCTAAATACAGTGGTCCTATAGGTAAGAATGGGGTAATCCCATAGGTTCAACAAACACACATGAATACTTATCCAAAATTTGTTGGAGATCTATAGGAGTACTAGAGACCGCTGATGGCTACATCTGAATGGAATGGAGCTGAGCGATGACACCATGTGAATTATTCTTAAGAAGTTTTTCCATACAATGTGAACTGAGGATGCTGAGAGACCCCAGCTATAAGCCTTTCAAAGTGTGTTGTTGCCCATCGGCTGAAAACTGCATCCAAAGTTCAGCAAAATCCCATAGAATGGGGCCAAGAGTGCGTAACCATTGGGCACCCAAAACCACATCACAGCCACCTAAGGGCTAGGAAAACATGTCAGAGCGCATGTTATAATCTCCAATAGAGAGACACACATTATGACATTTCCCTTTGCAAGGTAAAGTGCCCCCATTGGCAATCATGACTTCAAAGCTAGAGCAGGGATGGACAAAGTAATCAGCCTGTTTGGCTATTCGGGGGTCAATGAAGTTATGAGTGCTACCAGAATCAATGAGTATAGTAAGAGGGATCTTCTTGAAGAAAACCTAGACCCGCATGGTTCATGGAGTAGTGACTCCTTCCAAATCATGGAAAGATACCTCTGGTTGAGCTTCTGGCATAGGAGGTTCAGGCTATTGAGTCTCAACCTCATCATCCACTGTTTCGTGAGCATCTACATATTCTTCCAGTTCAGGTGGAGAATCCACATCCAAGAGATAGAGATTTTTTTGAACACATCTATGGCCCTGGGACCATTTCTCATCATAATTAATATAAAGCCCTTTTTCTCGCCTGGCCTGCATCTCTGTTTCAGATAAGTGCTTGATAGGAGTAGTTCTGGGAGCTGGTGTGACTTGAGGGTTGTGAGAACCTGTATTTTTGAATGGAACAAAATTAGATCTGGAACGTTGTAGAGCACTAATCTTGTCTTTTTCTAACTTAGCCAACCCAAGGGCTTCCATCATTGTAGTGGGTCGAAATTTTTTGACTTCAGAGCGAAGTGCATCCTTCAGACCACTGACAAAACAACTATGGAAGAATTCATCAGACAAGCCCTCTGTGTGATTAGCTAATTTTTCAAACTTTGTCTGGTATTCTCTTATAGTGCCTGTTTGGCACAGTTTAGTGAGTGCTCCTGTGAAGTCATCAAAAGCACTAGGGCCAAAGCAATCCAAAAGGAGTGTGCACAATTCTGTCCATGTTGGGTCTAAATTAGCCTTGATGTACCAACGGAACCATTGAAGAGCTTCATGTTCCAAATGAAAATATGCAAGCGGGACTTTGTTGTTATCCAAAGTATTATGCAAGCTAAAATACTACTCTGCCCTATAAATCCATCTAGTCAGATCAGTACCATCAAAGTGTGGAAAATCAAGCTTCGGTCCATGGAAATTGCCAGAAGAGAACCCAACGTCTCCAGAATGGTTTCTGTTCATGGCTAAATGCTGAAGGTTGAGACTGAGAATTTTGTCATCCAGATCTTGAAGTTTGGTTTTGAGGGATGCAATTTCCTCTTCCATGATTTTTGCTCTTGTACGTGTAACAACCATAAAGCAGTTTTTTTTTGTTTTTGTTTTGGCAATTGGTAGAAAATGAGAAACAGAAACTTTTTCAGTTAGGGCAAACTTGGATTTGGGCAAAACTCATATGGGAAATGGGTGTTTGACGAGTGGTTGGAGACTTTCTGAGGAAAAGGGAAAAAGAAAAATGAGGGTTTCAGGGTTGGGGAGGTGGAATGAGACGAGCGGTCCAAGAGGGACAAGGGAGCAGAATTAGGAATTGAACCTTGTGGCTCGGTTTGGTGGTGATTGGATGAGAAGCGAAAAAGATAGGGAAAACCCTAAAATTAGATAAATGAGGGATTTAGGGCTTTGATATGTAGAATTTGGGGTTGGGTCATCAAGGAAGGAAGTATGAAAAATGGTATTTCAGGCGTTCTGAGGAACTGTGAGAGGAAACAAAAAGAAAGAAAGGAAGCTATGGCTAAAAAACAAAAAAATTTTTACTCTTATTTTTTATTTTTTTAAATTTTTTTACGACACAATCGACTCAAGAAAATTCACTCAATACGGAATAAATGAAAAGAGTTATTGCAATAACAAGAGATATTAGAATTGAAAGGAACCTGAAGGCCACAACAGAAAAAAATTTGATGTAATTTCCACCCAGCGAGCCCAAGAAAGTGCTCTGACACCAGATGAGAGGAACCTCCTTATAGAAATATGGTGAGAATGCACAAAATAACAGAATATAGAGCAATAGAAGAACTCAGAATGAATCTATTGATCACGGGCCACTTCGAGGGGGTAACCTCCTTTGAGCAAGCTCAACACAATAAATTTGTCAGTGTCCATTAAAGGCCTCAACCTACTCTTATATACTAAGTATGATCTAGAAAAGTAATACTACCTATGCATGTGGGATAATAAAATATACTCACGGGACAACTTACAAAGCATATGCGTCCAACAACACTACACTAAAAAAATAAACAGAAGGAACACATAGGTTCCTAACATAAAATGATGTCTGACCAAGATTTTTGATGAATAATGTGCAATTTGATGATATAGAACCTAAAAAACTGATTGCATAAAGCTTGTGAATCATTTTCAGAACATATGGAGCAATTCTTCATTGTTGGTAACTGTCGTAAAATTTTTACTGCACTATGTAGAACATTGTCTACGCATTTGATTTCATTCCCGATTGATTAGAAAGAGAAAAAAATGAGTTTCAATTGTCTAGGAGGAGTTTTGGAGCTCCTAAATAGCTCAAAAAGTCAAATATATAGGCCCAAATTTACTTTTTACTCACTCATTTTCACTTTTAACCTTGGTAATTTAGAGAGCTCTGCAGAGAATATAGTGGTCCCCATTGAGAAGCATTGTTTTGAGTTCATTCATCGACATCAGCATCCAGCTGACTACCCACCTCTGATAAGTGCTAAAAAATCTATCTTGTCAAGTTCTCAGTTTTCAATTTTGTGTATTTTTACTCAAGATAGAAGCATTTTTTGTTTTGCATCGTTTCTAGTATTTAGGATTGCATCCTACAAATTCTGTGTCATTTCTTGTTTTTGCTAAAAATCCCTCGTCGCATCTTGAAAATTTAGGATCACACCCGGTTGTAGGTTTTGTATCGCATGCTATAGTAGTTTTTAGGTTTTTTAAGTTTTTTTGCACCCTGTTGAAACAAGGTCATATGCGGCATCCCGTATCGCTTCCTACAAAAACATAATCGCTTCCCAGATGCCCCATCGCATCTCAGGAATTGGGGATTACATCCCATGAAAGGGATTGCACCCTATAAAAATAGGGTTGCTTCCAGTTTTAAACTTAGTTAATTTCCCATTTTGACTATTTTTCTTCTACTGACCATCAAAAACACTTAGCTGATAGGTTTTCTACTTAGCTTGCTTAGATAGACTACTGATTTTGACCATTTTGGTAATTTATATATGTTTAATAAGTTCCTTTTGAGGTTTTTTCATTTCAAGGACCATATCCCAGTCATGTTCTTGCTTTGTCGAGGTCTTTGACCAGTGATGAGATAGAGTTAGTCACCCGTGTTGGTCTACTTGCATTGAGAGATTTACCTGACATCAGGGTAAATTGAGGGTTGTTGACTGCTCTGGCTAAGAGATGGCACTTGAAGCACAACACCTTCCATCTACCTACTGGTGAGATGACCATTACACCAGAGGATGTGTGGCGGATACTTAGAGTTCCTGTCATGGGTCGAGAGGTGCAGTTTGATTCAACCTCTATTTTAGCGATTGCCACAACATGACGATTCTTTGATGATGACACTATTACTCGCTGATATCTTACTTGGGATTATATGTGTGATCACTATGAGCGGCTTCGTGTATACTTGGTAGGATTGATCAGAGGCATCCTTATGCTTGACCAAGGAAATCATGGATTCACGGTCTGTTGGGTAGATATGCTTGAGTAGATGATGGTATTGAGATGTAGATTTTCATGGGGTAGTTGTATACTTGCTCACATGTACAGAGAGTTCCATGAGATAGTGTACCATTATTCATAGAGCATGACTGTAGGCATTTTGGTTTTACAGATTTGGGCCTAGGAGCATATCCTTGTTACACAACTGATAGTGGATAGGTAGCATCTAGCAGAGAAACCATATGTATATATGTACTTAGGTTGGATACAATAGCCCCATTTAGGCAAGGTGGAGTATTGGCGCCATCCTCTAGATGATATGACTGTAGTAGTGTGGTGACCCTACCTTTATTGTGAGGAGTGGTTATCAGATAGGCTTCAGATGCCTTATTTTTTCTAGAGTAGGTACCTGATTAGACGTAACAGATACGTCATTGAGAGATTCTTGGATACACATGTTTTGAGATAGTACAATCGTATGTAGGGAAGGTGTTAGGATATATTTGTTTATGCACAAATTTGAGATGAGACTCCACTGTGGGGTCCTTAGTTGGTATATGAGACTGCTCAGAGAGCTATTCGAGAGATGGTTGCAGTACCTTGGGATCTTCAGCCTGAGGTAGCAGATGCATGATGTTTGGATGGGTACCACACTCAGAAGTTACAATACCCATTTCCTCATTTTACAGTGCCCGATGAGGCTATTCCATGGATTGAGGATCCCCTAGATTATGATGCCATTGATGATCATCCTGTCTAAGGCTGAGGGGGAGCACAAAGAGAGAGAGAGGAGCTGTGGGGAGAGAGAAAGGTAGGGATGGTGGGATACATGGGAGAGATGGGAGGCACCCTCCTCCAGATAGGGGACAGGGTTTGGATGATAAGGATGATGTTGATGATAAGGGTGGAGGTGCGGTGGGTGGTGGAGAGAGCGCTAGTGGCAGTCGGAGGTAGACTCACTTTAGATTCATTTCTCCCCAGTGGGATCTAGGTCCACTTTTGACCAGAGATCAACAAAGATAGAGGTAGCATCAGCAGGATGCTTAGTAGGTAAAGCCATAGGATAGGCCATTTGGAAAGGATTCATGTAGAGGCTCTTCAAGTAGAGATGGATATGCATTGTCTCAGTGTGAGCGTGAGCGTGAGAAACTCAGATCTAGGATCACAACTTTGGAGGCATTAATGACAGATAGAGATGCACAACTTGAGCGCCTGAGAGTGGAGAGGGATATACAAGCTCACACTGTGATACACCAGGGACAAAGAGCAGCTTATTACTCATGATTATATCATGCTAAGGTTCCAGAGGGTCAGAGAGCACTACTATATTCATGGATGGCTCAATATTCTAAGGGGGCCATGCCTCCACCAGCTCCATTTATATTACCTCCTCCTCCTCCTCTAGATCAGGGAGAGGGTGGTAGTCAGACCTAATACTGCATATTTTCATATCTTTCAGATCATATTATATATCTTGACCCTTTTGAGATCATTCTTTTGTACGATGACATTTATACATGTATATTTTATTCACAAGATACTTTGATACTCTTTTGTAGATAGTTCCATGTTTTCGATCTGATTCATATCTAATATATATGAGACAGTTGATCTTAAGTTCTGATATGTTCATGGGTTCTCATGCTTTGATAGATGTTTAGATGTGATGCACATGTGATTATGTTTATCTTGGTCTCTTGATGAATTTGATTTAGATATATGATGACATCATTTATGCTCATTGGTTTATTACTGATATATATGTGTTTCAAATGATACTAAGTGAATATGCAAATTAATGTTTTTGAGATTTTCTTTATGAAAATAAATGTATGGATGCACTTAGGATGTAAAATTAAATGCAATTCTTGAATACTTTGTTTTTGTCTTTTCTCGTTCTCATTTATGAATGCAGAATGTATGTCATGGATATGCAACGACAGTAATATCAATAATATTGGATGTATGTAATTAACTTGGATGTTGGATGAATAAAGAATTTTATTTTAAGCTCAAGTCCTTTTTATGCTTTGTAAAATGAATCACGCAATCTTTAAATGTATCCACATGCAGACTCGTAGGACTGTCACTGATTTGTATACATTGTAGCATTTTATCATCATTGGGCATTTGTTGTAATGGACATCACCTAATAGTACAACTGTCACTAATACCCAATGGTATCATGAAAGTATGAATACTATTTGTATTAGATGCAATTTCAGAAATATACTTAGGTATCAAGGCACAGAAGCCAGGACAACAAGTTAGTTATCTCCTTTTACTATTAAGAATCAGTTTATGTTCAAGTGTAATGTAAGCTATGTGACCTGTAATGACCTTGAAAATTCATATCCTTGGGTACATCATGTAACGTACACCTAAGTAAGAATCTAATTTATAAAATAGACAAGGAAATTGTTTCAACCTCACCGTAGTTTACACATAACAAGGATTGAGATATATGCGACTATCCACTCATGTTGGCAACACTTACCATAAACATCCAAGTTTAGGAGAAATTTGTAGGATCATTTGGAACAATCACCATATGTAGAAGACCAAGAAAACATTATAACCCCTATCCTTGTGACTCTTTGTCTTTGAAGAGATGTCATGGAGTAACTTGGAAGACATAACAATCACCAATTGAGAATCAATCCAAGAAAAATTATAACTACTTAGATGCCCCTAGTATGAAACATCATGGGAACATAAAAGAATCATAATCAAGCCAAGATCAAATTGTGTGTTTAAGTAGTATTGAGAAATACCATTGATTCATTTATCAAGTGCAATATAGATTCATTAATCAGAATTTGGAATTAAGCAATATGTTTTCATGTCTGAGTATATGCGAGATTAACTTTGGAAGCAATTTCAATCTAATGTAGTATTTAGAAACACTGGTTGATTAAAGTGTTGAGAAACACTAGTTCATTTGTGATTAAAGTGTTGAAAAACACTAGTTCATTTAAGTTCTGAGTTAAAGTGTTGAGAAACACTAGTTTGATGTCTGTTACAGACAGGTGGTGTTGAAGAAAGACCTTTGTTTGTGATAGTGACGGTTAAGTGCAAGAATTGAGAAATACTATTTTGAGAGGAAAACCATCCTAGAAAATATTCTTAGGAAAACCTAGCAAACACAAACTGACCATGCTAGCAAAGATGCCCCCAGTGTAGAATGACTAATCCTAAGACGCAAATGGAGACAAATCCCAAGCAAGAAGAGGAAATTTGTAAGGAATTAGAGTCACCAAATAGCACAGGTGCAAATATGAAGGTTTAGTGTCATTAATGCATTGATAGATAGAGCACAGAGTTCAAGTGACACCTATTTGCTAGGTTTTCACCACTCGGAAAAGATTTTTAGTTTTGTTACCAAGACACCTGTTTGCCAGGTTTTCATCAAGGCACTTTTTAATTTTTTAATTTTTTTTTCTATTTTTTACTTTTTTAATTTTTTTGTAGTATCAAGGCGCCTATTTGCCAGGTTTTCACCAAGGTTACCCTTTTTTCAGGACTTTTTCCACTTATTTTTGAATTTCTCCTGGATCAATTTTCTAAGAATTTTCACTGCATAGGCTCTATTAGCCAAACATCAAGCGTAGAACCGCTTCAGATGTAGAGTATTAATGGGATCAGGAAGAAAATCTCCCTTAGGTATAGCTAGCTGATAAGCTCCAGTTCCAAAAGTTGTAGTAATGACATAAGGTCCCAGCTAGTTTGGTTCAAACTTTCCTTTCTATTCTTTGTTAGGCTGGTTCTTAGGATTCTCTTTCTGAACAAGATCCCCCACTTGAAAGTGTCATGGTTTGACATTTTTATTATGCCCTTTTGACATGCATTTTTGGTACACTTTCAGATGATCAAACACTTGTTTCCTGTGTTCATCAAGTAAGTCTAAAGAATTTACCCTATCAATGAGGTATTGTTCGTTAGTAACAAGACCTTGTAAAGATACTTGCAAAGATGGGATTTCAACCTCAATAAGTAATACTGCCTCAGTGCCATAGACTAGGGAAAATGGAGTGGTTCCAATTGGTGTTCTAATGCTTGTTTTGTAGGCCCAAATTGCCAGATTTAATTGTAAATGCCAGTCTCTACCAGACTTACTCACAGTTCTATGTAGGATTTTGAGAATGTTCTTGTTAGATGCCTCAACCTGTCCATTACCTTGAGGATAATAGATTGAGGAAAAATGATGAGTAATGTGAAACTGTGTGCAAAGGTCTTTGATGTCTTGGTTTTTAAATTATCCCCCATTGTCTATTACAATTGAAGAGGGTATCCTATATCTACAAATAATGTAGTTCAAGATAAACATAGCCACATTATTTTCCAGTGGCTTTGATCAGTCACATGACTTTGACCCACTTAGTAAAATACTTAGTGGCCATAATGATGTATTTGTGTCCACTTGAAGAATTAGGATATATTTGTCCAACCAAATCAAATTCCCATTGCTAAAATGGCTAATGTGTTATGAATGGTATGAGTTCTCTAGCAGGAGCATGGATGAGATTTCCACATTTTTGGCATTTATGACATGTCTTTGAAAATATAATAGCATCTTTTTCCATCGTGGGCTAGTAATAGCCTACTCTTAGTAGTTTCTTAGCTAGTGAAAAGCCATTTGAGTGTGATCCACATACACCTTTGAGGACTTCTTTCAATGTGCAATCTAACTCTTCTTGTTCTAAACACTTACAAAGTGTACCATCGAGACCTCATCTATATAAGTTATTAGTAATGAGGACATAACATGATGCTGTCCTAATTAAGGCTCATTTTTCATTCCTTGATAAACCATCAGGTAAAGTTTGGTCAGTTAGATAGGAAATGAGTTTGGCATGCCGGGATTGGTCTTGGGTGTTCAAAGCACAAATTATTTGGTACTTAGGGGTATCAAAAGGTGGGTAGGATAGTTCTTCCACCAAGAAGTCATAGCGGGATTGATGTTCTTCTAATTGTAACATGGATGCCAGTGTAGCCATAGCATATGCAACTTTATTATCTTTTCTTGGTATTTGGTGGAATGTGACAAAGACAAAGTACTTCTTTAGGTCATCAACCAATTGTTTATAAGGCATCAACTTTTCATCTTTGGTTTGATAGTCTCCATTCACTTGATTAATAATAAGCTGAGAGTCACCATACACATGTAACTCTTTGATCTTCCACTCCATATCCAGTTTAAGACCATTCATTAATGCTTCATATTCAAAAATATTATTGGTGCATGGAAACATTAATTTGTATGCCTTGGGTATCTTGTATCCTTTGGGAGTAATGAAGAGAACTCCTGCTCCAGAACCTTGTTGCGTGAAAGAACCATCAAAGTACATATTCTACGGATGTTCAGTTAAATGAATTATTGTTTCATCAGGAAATTTAATTATTAGAGGTGTATCATCTTACAAGGGTGAGTCAGCTAATTGATCTATGAGGACCTTTCCTTTAATAGCCCTTCTATCCATGTACTCAATATCAAATTTTCTCAGAATCAGGACCCACTTTGCTAGTCTTCCTGTTAATGCTATCTTGCTTAAGAGATATTTTAAAGGACCTATCTTTGCAATGAGCTTTACTATATGTGATAGCATATAATGTCTCAATTTCTATGATGCAAAGACAACTACTAAGCAATATTTTTCAATTATGCTGTAATTGAGTTCATAAGATACTAGTGTTCTACTGATATAGTAGTTTTCTCTTTCCTTTTTAGTTTCATCTTCTTGTGTCAGTAATACTCCCAGTGATGTAGCTATAGATGAAATGTATAGGAGTAATGGCTTTCCATGAATGGGTGCCATGAGAATAGGAGGAGTAGCCAAGTACTATTTTAATTCTTTGAAGTTATTTTCACAATGTTCATCCCATTTGAAGGTGACACCCTTATGTAGCAATTTAGCAAAAGGTTTTTTTCTGTCTGCAAGTTGTGACATAAATCCCCTAATTGACTGGAGTCTTCCTTGTAATGTCCTCATTTGACTATTCAGGGTCCACCTCAATTCTTTTTTCTAATACAATAAACCCTAGCAACTTTCCTGATTGAACTCCAAAGGAACATTTCTTTGGATTAAGCCTGAGTTGAAATTGCTCCATGCGATTTAATATCTTTTGCAAGTCTTAAGTATGAGTAGTCCTTTCTTTCGAATTAGCTAAGGTATCATCCACATTATCCTCCATGTTTTTATGTATCATATCATAGAATATGGTATTCATAGCTCTTTGGAATGTTGCACCTACATTATTTAATCCAAATGACATAACATTCCAGCAAAAGGATCCCCATGCGCATGTA
Source organism: Thuja plicata (assembly GCA_018584345.1). Lineage (NCBI taxonomy): Eukaryota > Viridiplantae > Streptophyta > Pinopsida > Cupressales > Cupressaceae > Thuja > Thuja plicata. Next base: position 1,184,504 of record MU226934.1, read on the forward strand.
AATGCGGTCTTCTGTTGGTCTTCAGGAGCAATTTTAATATGGTTATAGCCCTAGAAACCATCCATTAATGAGTACATTTTATAGCCTACTATTAGATCTATGATCATATCAATGTTTGGCAGTGGAAAATCATCTTTAGGACATGCTTTGTTTACGTCTCTAAATTCTGTACAGATCTCGATAGATTTATCTATTTTAGATATTGGTAGTACATTAGAAATCCATCCCGCGTAAGCGATGACTCTTATGAATCCATCTTTCAGTAATTTTTCTAGCTCTACTTTCACCAGTAATGCAACATGAGGATGCTTCTTTCTTAGTTTCTGTTTCACAGGTTGGATCCTAGGAGTTATAAATAAATGGTGCATTATTAATTCAAGATCTAGACCAGGCATATCTGTGTAAGACCATGCAAATTTGATCTTTTTCTCTTTCAAGAACTTACAAAATTATATCTTCTCCTCTTCTAATAAGGATTGTGCTAGGTGAACAATATGAGGAATTTTAGTTGTGCCCAAGTTAACCGGTTGTGTTGGTTCTATCAATACTTAAGATCTTTCTTGAATGTTCTTAGGGAGGATATCAAGAATCCCATCTTTTGGCACCTCTAGGAGGTTTTCACCATCAAATATGTCTTTTATTTTTACTATTTTAGAATCTAGCACTACCACAACATGGTTTTCACCATCATTTCTTTTCTTCTTTTTATTTTTCAATTTGTGACTGAGAAACTTGATATCCTCCTCTGACATGTTCACGCTCCTTGCATTGGTGGAAGAAGGATAAGGTTCACAAGAATTTAGGTAGCACACCAAAGTGTAGTCATTAGGGAAGTTCATGATAGGATTAGGATATGAATTCATCCAATCAATGAAGTCAGGGTTTATAAAGGATAATGAATCAGAGTTTGGTAAGGACAACATCACGTCAGCGTCAAGACTATTAACTGACAAGATATGTTCTCTTAGGTCAACTTCTATAGCGTTTAGATCATCAAGAGTTAAACTGTCATTAGTAGGGTCGTTGTTAGTAATATGTGGACCTAACTCTAGTGACTCATCAATTGAGATTTATTCTTCTTCTCTCAGCAAAATGGAACTCATTTCTTGTAGTCTCATAATTTCCTCTAAACCTAGTAAAACACCAGTTTCTTCATCAAGAATTCTAGGTAGTGGTACCTCATATAATTTTGGAACAACAGTAGTGTTAGGGGAAGTGTTAGAACTCTCTCCTCTTTGAAATATCAGTGCCAATTTATGAATAACATCTAATTCAATGTCCATGGTAGCATCAAATAGAACATCCCATTCTTAATCATGTGAGTCTTTTATTTCATCATCTGATCTGTTTAGAAACTCATCAATGGTTACCTGATGTACCCTATTAGCCAATTGTAGATCAAAGTGTGGTAAATATAAGATGTGTGAAATTGTGACCAACTACCCCTAGTTAGGATGTAAATCTTGTTGTTGGGGTGTGTCTTTAGGAGTTGTTTCTATCAATGAAACTTATGGAGTGTCTTCTGTTGTTTCCTCTACTTCTTGAATAGTAGCTTGTGTTAATAAAGGAACATGAGTGTCTTGTGGTGTCTCAAATATAGGTACATATCTTTCTCCTTGATATTCAAGATACTCTATACCAATATGTAATAATCTCTCATAGGTCCATTGTTCTAGTTCCGTTTCTTCTTCTTCTTCATCAATTCCTTCATCAAAGAATGGAACATCTCTTGAAGTAGGGTTTTCAGATTTATTATTGAAATCTAGTCCTGTCTTATCTTTGGTATTTTTGAATTCCATGTGTATAGGTTCAACAAGTCCCTTTCCTTTATATCCCATTTTTTTGAGAAGGTCATATCCTTTACCATACTTTTCTGGGGATATATCCACATGTTTTACCTCATTTTCTTTTGGTTCTCCCTTGTAAAGCCAAGCCAAGTCTACTTTTTCTTCTTTTTCATCCTCTTGAGAGGTAGATGCTTTAACCATACCAGTTGGGGTGAATTTATGGTTCTTTAGATGTAGTAGGTGTGAAAGATGAGGAAGGTTTTCCATAAGATCTTGGAGACACTAGAAGCTCTATTAATGATGGGGTCATGTCTAGTTTGTATTCTCCCATACTAGTTTCTTCAAGTTTTAAGATGTTTCTAAAGATTCTCATAACCATGTCTTTAGTAGTTTCAAGTACAATCTCTTTTGGAACTTCCTTGTTATGAGGGACCATACTATTTTATTTAACATTGTTGCAAGTATAATTGGCATCTTCAGGAATTGTTACTTCCACCCCATTATGTGGGAATTTGATACACTGGTGGTAAGTAGATTGTACTACTTGCATTTAATGGATCCAAGGTCTCCCTAATAGTATGTTTTAGGCCAAGGGTAGATCTAGAACTTGACATATCACATTTCTTTCAAATGGTCCTATTCTGATTGGTAGAACAATGAGACCTTTAGAGGATCTTTCTTCTTCATCGTAAGCTTTGATAGTGATCTTACTTATTGAATCAATGGTTTTTTCTAAGAGACCCAACTTCCTAATTAGATTAAGAGTACAAATTTTCAACCCAACGCCTCCATCTATTAATACATGTCTGACACAAGAATTGTGAATTAGGACTTCAATGTGTAGAGGTTGGTTATGCAGACGTGTCAATGATTTGTCATATTCTTCTGAAAAAGAGAAATAGTGTGGTGCTGAGATATGATTTACCATTGCTTGGAATTTGTCTACATCAATGTATTTTGGCACATTTGTAGAATATAGGGCTTGTTCAAGAACTTCCCTATGCACTAAGAAGATTTTAAGTAACTCAAAGATAGAAATTTGAGTAGAGGTTCATTGTAATTGATCCACCAAGTTATAGTTTTCCACTGGAATGATAACTGTTTGTCTTGTTGCTGCTAGTTTGGGAATAGTGACAATATGTACCTTGGAAGATGTTGCTAGTTTTGATGAGGAACTAGGGCCTTTGATTGTGACTTGTGCTTGACTTCGAGTCACTACATTTGATTGTGAAGATGCATCTTTATCACATTTAATAGTGATCACATTGATTGATTCGTATTTAATGTCCAACATGTTGATCACATTATCATTATTGGAGTAGGTGTACTTTACTTCATTTCCATTTCCTTTAGATGCTTCCCCTTTCTCATAATTAGGGAATGGTTTGTTGAATACCGTGTGGTATTAATTAGTGGTGTGTCCCTCCAATTTGATTTTACCTCCTTCAATAAGGTCCTGTATAACATGTTTAAGCTTCACACAATTATTGGTCTTATGTCCCTTGTTTTTGTGAAAGACACAATAGGAGTTATCATCCCACCATTTTGGCTTGACTTTTGGTTCCCATGGTTTTGAATAAGGAATTGTAAGAACTTTTTTGTCCAAGAGTGTCTTTAAAATAGTCTCAAGAGGTTCGCCCAAAGGAGTGATTGTTTGTTGAGGTTTAGAAGTCCATGGTATACTATTGTTGGTTTCATTGTTTGTTTTAGGTATTGTGGTTGTTACCTTGGCTTCTTTGTTTGCTTTCATGCTATTTGTTAGATTAAACAATGTTGGCTTAGGATTAGCATTAGATGCATCTACCACTCCATCATTAGCAACATTCTTGGTTTGTTTCCACCACTTAGGATTGTTGTTATAGTTGGTAGATTTGTTATCATTTTGAAGGGTGATTTCTCTTTTCTTACCCATGACCTCTTCAATACGGATGGCATTCTCGATCATCCTATCAAAGCTAGGTGAATCTTGCATTTGCAAAGCATAGTTTGATTCTGGTATCAAGTTGTTTATGAAGATGTCTATATTTTTTGATTCGAGTATAGCTCTTGAATACCTCACAAAGATTTTCCTCCACCTTTGTTAAAAATGTGTAAAGGATTCATCGATTCTTTGTTTTGTGTTACACAAGTCCATCATGGTTACATCATGTTGTATAATGTAGGAGTAATGTTGGACAAAATGTTGTATCAACTCCTCAAAATATTTCACCTTAGGTGTGATTTTGGAGAACCACTCCATAGCATTTTTGCCTAGACTTTCCATAAGTAACCTCATTAGGTATGTTGGTTTGTACATGTAATCTATGATTAGAGCACAAAACTCTCTCACATGGTCACGTGGATCAATCTCTCCCTTATACTTTTCATATTTAGGACTTTCCATAGTGGGAGGAAATGGAATCATGTTAATACTCTTGTCAAATGGAAATGGACAAATGGAGTCCAAAGAGTATTTTGTTTTTGGTTTAACCTTCTCTTGTTTGAGTGTTGCAAGTTTAGCTTGCGTCAAGGTTAACTATTTGGCGAGAATAGAGATAGGGGTTGGTATCTCTTTTTCCTTTGGTCTTTCAACATCATAATCTTTAGGTAATTTTATTCCAATGGATGCTAGATTTAGAAATTATTTCTCTTTGTCTTCACCAATTATCTTTTCAAATGTTATTTGGAATTTCCTACTTTGTTTGAGTCTATTGTACTCCTCTTCAGGTATGTCTCCATCACTTTCTGAGTCAAACAAAGGATGAGTGATGTGAATTTATTCCTCACTACTAGTATCTTCTCATCTTTAGTTTTTGTCATTATTGTATTCCTCAAAGGCTGTAGCCCATTCATTCCTAGGAGCTTCCATTGCGTGTGCGGGTGATTCTGAGTCAAATAGAGGATTGCGAGATGTTTCTCCTTTTTGAAAATGTAGCAATCTAGGAGGTACTTTTTATTCGTTAGTAAGATACTTTTTACGTCTTGTGTTAACCATGAAGTTGTATCTCTACTATGTCCAGAGTTTCTCAATAGTGTCAAGTAAGGCCTCAAACCATCCAAGTAAGTGTGTCCAAATTTTAAGGATTATTTTTTGTTTGATGGAAGTAAATGACTCCAACTTAAAAGGGTTAGAATGCCCTAATAATGAGCTAGGAATCAAGTTATTTTTGAGAGTGAATAGACCACACTTTTTGAGCCAAATTGTAAGAGCCCAAAATGACATGCAAGGTAGACTTGAAAAAGTTTTTTGAAACAACAAAAGAGAGACCAGAAAAAACAATAGGGTCAGACTAAGGAGCCAAAAGGGTACCCAAATAAACTGATTTTCTTTGAGAGACAAGTGTGCAACTGCTCACTGTTTTAGATGTGACACTCTGTAGGCAAGCTAGAAAAGACCAGATGCGAGTTTATGTTAAACCAGATGCGAGCCTAGATATCCTGTATGCGACCTTTCTCCCTAGAAGCAATACAAGAATGATTAGATGTGAGCTAGTACACTGAATGTGACTTTGCACAACTAGATGCGAGCCAGGACAGACTAAAGGAACTCTCTGATGTTCTATCAAGTTTTTATCTGATTTGTCTTGAAGTTTGTGCAAATTTGTCTGACAATAGGTTGTTTTTGAGACTTTCCAGTGAGTGAAAAAAATTTAGTATGTAACCAGAGGATTGAATTTTGTTTCTTTTTTGAATGATTTATCTTTTTAATGAGCTTTCAAACACATCAAACATTTTTGCATTATTAGAGGTAAACAGACACGTCCTTAATCCCTAGTGTCTAAGCATAGGATGAAAATATTTGCTCATTGACTCAGGTACACACTCAAATGCTAATCAGAATATGGCTATCACCAAGCATGCAATGGCTCTTGTTATGATACCATATTATCCGACTCTAAATGCAAGTGAGAGCACGAAATGATGAGTATCTTGGGGCAATTAATTTTTTCCTTGTAAAAATATTATCACCCTTTCAAGGATGAATCAGGTAGTTTTGACTAAATTTTTTTTATTTATGATGAGGCAATCCATTTGAAATTTTCTCCCATAGAATTTCACAAGGAAAAATTGACGCGTATAGCCCTATGAGTACTCAAATATGTGTAGTCTCACAAGCAAGATTCAAGTAGCTCCGCTCTACACATACCCAAGCATGTTCAAGGAATGATGTCAAAATTTCAAGAACAAAACCGACTCCATCTTCTGAGGCTTTGGCCTACAAGGAAGAAAATATTTATAGTGAGTTGGAAGGGTTGGCGTAAAACCTGTCCTCACTTGGGTCATTCCTGGGAGATTTTTTCCTCAACCAGCAGGTCCTCTATTGTTTAAAAAGCATACAAAGGATTGGCAAGCTTAGGATTTTAAGATTTCTAATTATTCGAAAGAAGAAGAGCGTACTCTCCTAGTCCATGTCATTTTCTCCCAAAATCACTTCAATTACTTGTTTATTCCCTCAAATGACTTCACTCACAACTCAATCCCTCATGTCGAGTTTTTGATTCCCCCACTTGGAAGGAAGAGAAAATCCTCTAGTGAGATTGAATAGTAAGCTTAAGTTTGATTTAAAATCTTCCTAAGTTAATGAAAACACAAGTACTTGAAAGCAAAGTTTGTTTTTTATTTTACTACAATATTTAATGATTTGCTCGTTCAATTACAAATCCCAAATTTAGACAATGAGGTTCTTTTTTCCACAAAATTTAGGTGACTTGTGTTGTTCAATTACTTTTCCAAAGGGAAATTAAATGGTGAACCTTGTTCAATTAGTCCCACAAATTTGTATGATTTTCCTTGTTCAATTACTTTTCCAAAATGAATTAAACATTGAGTTTGTTTTCCTTGTTCATTTACTCCAAATTCCTCTCAAGTTTTAAATCAACTTTTGATTTTCTGATTTTCCTTGAAGGAAAAGAGCATACTCATCTGATTGATTTAACAAATGATTATAAAATGTGTTTTAATTTGAAACTTTAAAGAATTAAGGACAAGTTAATCTATTCAAACTTGCAAAAAAACACAAGTTAACAATCCCTTTTCCACCCTATTTAAGAAAAAGGGTATAGACAACAATCTGCAAATAGGTATTAGATTGTTTAATTGACAAAGACAGAAAACATCCAAGGTTAATTGTTAGATTTTTCAAATTTCAACCTTAGAAACTAGATGCGATCCTATTTTCCCTTGATGCAATGCATTTCCCGAAAACAACCCATAATTAACCAGATGTGATGCTTTACCAGAAGTGATTCAAGGTTCCCCAGATGCGAGCTTCGAAATACGGGATGCGATGCACTTTCTGAGATGCGATGCAATTTCCTTTAAACGAGCCTTAATCACTAAAGGTGACCTTGTACCTGCAAATAGAGATGATAAATTAGCTTAAAATTAAGAATAAATGAGGTAAAATCTAAGATTCTGCCCCACGGTGGGCGCTAGAAATGTGTGTATTTTGTGGTTCCTGTAAGATACAACACAACAATTCAATAAGTCATTATATTAGTGTAAAACATAGAATAAGCCATCAAATCAAACACTAAAATTGACTTATTGCTTCCTATCTAAGAGGAGTATGGAGAATGCAATAATTGCCCTCAAATTATGCATTAATTAGTGACATATACAACCTAGAATGGAAGATTCAATTGAAATTATCCTAAATGCTCAATAAATGATTCATTTTAGTTCTATAATTGAAGATTATAACAATGAAAATTAGATTTGATCTAAAATGCATAAAGATTTCTAAGAATGAAAGCAACATAAGTTTACTTCTAAAATTAGGGGCCCATTGAGCTTAAAATTCATTCTATTTATAGAATAATTAAATGAATGAGAGGTTGAGATTGAAAGTGGAAGAGAGGTGGAGATTGAATCTTTGGTGATCCATGTGAGGTGGTCCAAGTGATTTCACTTCCATTGGTTAGGGAATTGACTTTCCCTTTTGTAAATGGAAATGTAATTTTGAGGATTTATTTAATTCTCTTTTATTAATTACTTTAGCCATGTTTAGAATTGTTTTAATTGAATTGAATTGTTTTTGATTTAATTTAATTGATTTGATTTATTTGATTTAATTGGCTAAGGAAATTAATTTGATTTAGTGATTAAATCACTTAGGAGATTAAATTTGATTTAATGAATTATGCCAATAAATTGAAGAATTGTCTTCACATAATTAGGGGTATGATCACACTTAGGGAAAATAGGGTCTATGGTCAGAGCAAACCAAATTAGGGTGGTTACAACTCTAAGCATGTCTAAAATATTTAATGTTAATTTTCCCCATCTCAGCACCCTCATGGATTTCCTAGTTCTGGTCATTCAAAGCATTGTATTGAATTCTTATTTCTGTGCCTACTAGCATATCTATGAAAAAAGAAAAGTTGTTGTTACCATCCTTAAACTATTATACTCTAGACCATTGCTTCCATTAGATCTCCTCCCTTCCTAGATTCTCCTTCTATTTCTTCCTCATAATGGAGTGTTATATTGTCATTGTACATATATTTTTTTTTTTGGCTTTTACTTGAAAGCCATATACACATCAAATAATTAATTATATTAAGAGGTGTTTTATAATGTGATAATTTTATGGATTCACATTATACAATGATAAAATAGAGTGTTATGTTGTGAATGTATGCATAATTGTTTCTAATTTATATTTGATAGTAATTTATAGGTTAAATAGTTAATTACATTGAAAGACATTCTATATATCAAGTTGAATTGTATAATAATAGGATGATAAGTTATGTTGTGGTTGGATACATAAAATTATTTAACTTAACTTTTGGAGTGGTTTACAGAGTAATGCTTTTTATTAGAAAATAAGCATAACAAGGGTGTTGGCCATTACATCGCAACACCCACACAAATGTACTACTAGATTAACCAGTTAGAAGACAAAATAACAAAAGAAAAAACACCAAAATTTAAACAAAAATTTAGCTACACAAACAGCCCACTAAAAGGCAAGAGACAACAAAAAAAATTTCACCCTAGACTTAGGTCTTAGGGCCATGTTTGGCACATTACAAAACTCTCATCCAGTCTTGTCTTAGGAAGTCAAGTAACTCCCTATTTCCATCTTCACCATCCTCCTACACATTCTGCTAAATAAGACACAAAGTTTTTGCTACATTGTACATCACCCTAGTGCCAAACTTGACCACTCCTTGCATTCCGTTCCATTTTTGGGAGCTTTTCTATCAATAACTCAAATTTTTTCTTGAGGTTGCAGACCTCCTTAGTGAGGGTTAAACAACCCAATCATCCTTTGAAGGTCAAAATTGACTCCTCTAAATCGTCCCCTATTTCATATACAACCCTCAAGCTATTAGAGACATGTGAAACAATATCACGGCTATCAATAATCCTCTCAAAAGTTTCATCTCATTTAACCTTCTTCTTCTACCCTTCAACAAAATATTTTGCAATATCATTCATTGCAAGACCATTGTATATCCTTATAGGCCTCTTATTTTTTTGGGTGTCAGGCCCTTTCTCATCCCAATCCTTTCTCTAGTGGGAAAAATACCTAACAATCCTCCTCTTGACTGCCATATGATCTTTCACCATACCCAATCCACCTAAATCAATTATCATAATGTCCTTTCCATTTTAAAATAATGTACTCACATTTTTACATATGTTATTTTTGTTCTGCTTGATTTTCCCCATTCTGACAACAACCTTCTCCTTACTCAGGTAGTCTCTATCATCGACAACCCTTCACCTACGCTTGAAGACAATCTTATAACTTTTCATATTGTTACTACGTGCACCTCTCCTCTTGTGGTCATTACAACAACACATAGGTATGCCCATTTTAATGTAGGAATGTGCAATAAAGGGATGATTTAAAATATACCTTGACAAAATGTCTTAGGCTTGTTTTGAAGGTACTAAGTATCTTCCATTCAAAATATGAGAACTTAAAGTTTGCATTTCCAAGGCTCTAACCACAAGCATATCCCTTTGATTCACATCCCTTCCAATAATTTTTCCTTTGTCAAAAGCTCTAGTGTAAGGATTTTGGATACTAATGTTCATTTTTCAAATAGGTTCTTCTACCACAGAGGGTTGTAAAAAAAATTCTTAAAAAGTCCCTAACAACCACATACAAAATTTAAGGATTAATTTTTCCTCTCCTCCCATATAAGGGTTCTTATATATAGGGGAATTTTCTCCTCTTTTCTCCAACATCTTAGACTTATAGTGTCTACGTCTAAGGTTGTCATAGCATGAACGACTCTATTACCTTCCCTATAACAATCTCTAATGTCAAAAAGTTCTAGACCTAGAGTAAGTTGTTAGATATCATAAAGAATTACTTTTGTGGACCATGAAGATTTTCCATCCCTTTTAAAACATCTATAATAATTTTAGAATCACCTTCAATTTTTAATAATTTGACTCCCACTAACAAAGCTAATCTTATACTCAAGAGAAGGGTGATTCCTTTCACCTTATTATTGGTGTGCACATTGAAATTGTTCGTATAACCTAAGATAATCATTTTAGTATTAGATCTAGTAATACCTCCAATAGCATCTCTCACTCCTCTAGCAAAACCATTAAAATTTAACTTGTACCAACTAGGGGCAGGTGGTTTCAATTTGTCCCTCTCCTCTTTAGAGCTTTAGAATTGTTATAAATAGTATAAGCCTTAGGTAATTATAAAATTTTGGCTATTTTGACTTCATATGGAGTTAAGGTAATGGTAACACACTTCCCTACAATAACAACAATATTTAATAATCAATTTGTAAAGGGATTGAAAAATACTTTCAACCGAGTTTTCTATGCGTCTAAAGATTATGTTGTCCCTTTCTTTCCAAAGGCTCTAATATAAATGCGGATGAATTTATTTCCATATTTGTTTGATCATATGATTATGAAAAGGTCCCTTATACTCTATGAGTAGCTATTGGATAGCATTTTTCATTACCCAATGAATATCAAGAATGTGCAGAATCATTTCTTCCTTTTGATTTCACAAAGAAAATCTATTAGGTAGTTGAAATACCCTCATGCTCAAGTTTTCTTGGATAAGTATTTTATTATGTATCAAAATCCACTAAGAAATGATTAACTTTAGGGATTAATTAGGGGTTCCAAAGCACCCCATATCAGAATGAGGAATTATCCTTAGTCAAGAGCATAAAATAGGTGGATTCAACTAAGAAATCACCATCATTACTCTTTCATCTAAAGAGAATGTCTTATCTTGGGAATAAATGGATTTTTGTCTTAAGTAAAAGTCCATATAACTCATTTCTTTATCAAGGAGTTCCATCTAGGAATAAAAATAAAGAGTAATATCTTTCCTAGATCTTGTTGGTGTCATGAAATCAACCACTCTAGTTCCAAAGTAGGCATTAGTTATATTTTGAAGACTTCTAAAATTATGATTAGCTACTAAGGGCTTATCTCCTATCCAAACAACCTTCTAGAATCAAATTAATCTTCCACCACTAATATTCCATCTAATCCCCAATTGAATGATATTTCTTCCCTTAATAATGTTGTTCCATATCTTAGACCCAACAGGGTAGGAATGAATACAAATATTCTTACTAAAACATTTAAAGTGAAGGTATTTTGCACACATGATTCTACACCAGATAGATTTATGGGTTTCAAGTTTCCATCCCATTTTTTTTTCCATTGGGGTTTTGTTCATGGGAATTATCCTTCTTAACCAACCCCCCATCCTTCTTGGGTCTATAGGTTGTAGCCCAATTTACCAAAGCATTTTTTTATTCTCTTTCATTAACTATCCATAAGAATGTCTTTTGTATCTTGTCAACCTTATCATCCATGGAATTCATGATATTAAAGAGAGAAAGAAAGTAGAGAGGTATGCCTTTGAGAGAAAGTGCAAGAAGTTTGAGTTTACTAACACTACTCAAGAGCTCCCCTTTCCAACCAAAAAGTTTCTCTAGAGTATTTAAGCTATGGAGTCCCAAAAGGTTTGAGACACATTCCTAACTATAAGGGGAAGACCAAGGTACACCTCAGGGAGAGTAGAATCTTGACATCCCATAATATCTTTAATTATTTTTAAAATCCTCCTTAGTATTAAAGAAGTAAAGATTACTTTTCTCATAATTAATTTATTTCCCTAAGGCCTTAGCATAGTCTTCAAGAAAGGACCTCAAAACTCTTTCCTCTACCATAGAAGGCCTCCCAAAGAGTATATAATCATCCATGAATTAATGTATGACCATTACAAGTGACATGGAAGCAATTTTAATGCCATATAGTTTCCCTTGATTGACAAGGTTGAGAAAAATCCTTCCAAGAACCTCTGCAAGAATGATGAAAAGATAGGGGTCACCTTGTTTTGGCCCTTTCTCTTCTATTATTTGTCCCTTTTTAATTCCATTCACTAGATAGAAAACTTGAATCTCTCAACGCAAACCTTCACAATACTAATCAACTTATTATTGAAGCCCAACTTTTCTAAGACCTAGTAGAGAAATTCCCATCTTTCTATGTCATAGGATTTGGATATGTAAATCTTTAAGGACATCCCTAGTGAGCCACATTTATCAATGGAGTGAACCATTTCATGTGTTGTAATTATAACATCAAGGATCTAGTGCCTTGGGACAAAGCCCTTTTGATTAAAGTTAATCATACTAGAAAGAAATGACTTTATTCTATTTACCCAAACTTTGGTAAAGATCTTGTACATAGTATTACATAAACTAATGGGTCTACGATCACCACAATTATTTTGGATCTTCTATTTTAGGGATCAATGCAATATAGGTGTTATTTATCTTCCTTAGAATTTTTCTCATCTTGAGAAAATCCTTGGTATCCATAATACCATCAAATTTCACAATTTCCCAAAAATCTAGAAGGCCGGTGGGAAACCATATGGTCCTAGCGCTTTGTACACACCCATAGAGAAAACAATAGCTCTTATCCCCTCTTAAAAAATTGTGGTCATAATTTGTGCATTTTCATCCATGCTAAATTTGGGTTGGAGACAGTGAAGAAGTTGTTATTTAGTATCTCTATCCCTTCTCTCCTCATCTTTGTAAATATTTTGAAAATAGGTAGCAGCCAAAATGCCTAATTGGTGATCTTTTGTAATGTATCGAGTATGTTAATTTATTAATATTTGTATCTTATTCTTTCTTCTATGTCTAGCAGTTGATTTGTGGAAGAAGATAAAATTCTTGTCTCCTTCCAATAGTCGTTGTATCCTTGATCTTTGTTTCCAATATATTTCTTCCCTTCTTAAATTCTCCTTCCATATACCTTGTAACTCTTGTTCATCACAAATATCATACGATCTTTCTCCCTTACCCATTCTTTCTTGTATATTTTTAACATTTGCATCATTTTCCTTTCTTTGGGAAAATATATCACTGAAAGTTGATTTATTCCATCCTCTCATAAATCTCATAATTAATTCTAGATTTTGTGTCACACAAAACATAATTGAGCCCTAAATTGGGTTACTCCACCAATGTTCATTGCAATTCCTAAAGTTTGGGTGTGAAGACCACATTATCTCATATCTAAAAGGTGCAGGCCCCTGAATATATTTGTTATCCTAGTTGAAGAGGATTGAGTTATGATCTTAGATTGTTCTTGGAAGGGCATTTAGGGTGGCATTATATCCTAGATCCCAATGCATAAAGACTAATTTTTTTTCAATTATTAAATAGATCAAACTATTACCTTTCTTATTGTTCAACCAAGTGAACGGTTGTCCTTTTAATTTAATGTCTAGAAGACTAACTTTATTGTTAATGAAATTGGAAAATTCAGTCTTATTGTCGGAGTGATCAATCAGCCCCCATCCTCAATTTATCAAAGGGGAAAAGAGGTGTAGTGAAGTCACCCACCACCATCCATTAAGAGTCCTTTCTATCCAGGATCATAGAATCTATCTCCATCCACTCCACACTTTTACCAGCTTAGGTATTGAGGGCATACAAATTTATCATATTCCATACATAATCCCTTGAGTAAAAACAACAACAACTAAGTAATTGGGTGTAGAGGAGATTATATTTTATTTTATTTTTATCAAAGTTCCACATAGTAACAATTCCTCTTGAGGCTCCAAATCATCACTAATAGAAAAGGAAGAGCATGGTCAAATATAGTTTTCTATGTTATCAAAGGTCTGCACATTAATCTTCACTTCATATAACAGGAGAATCTCTATTTTCTTATCTTCAATACAACTTGTCAGATCATGTTGTTTCTAAGAGTTCAAACTACTTATATTCAATGAGAGGGATCTCATTTATTATTTTTGTATTTCCCCTTAAGGGTCTTCACTCTTCCATTGGTTAATTCCCTTGAAATTTCTTTATGCTTTAAAAATATAATAGAAGGGTGACTAACATAATCTACAATAACTTCTTTAGTTATAATAATCCTTATTTTCCTTAGCTTATTTGTCTGTTATCCCTCTTGTGAATGTAGAAAATTGATATTATGGGGGTTAGGGGATTTTTTAATTCTAGGATCACCTTCCAACTAAAGGGGGGTACATTTAGCTTATGGCCATTATAACCACCATTGAGGATTCATCCAGTATCTCTAGTTATGTCTCATCATCTTTTATATCAATCATATTACACATAATATTTGATTTTATCATTTCTAGAGCATTATTTATAGTCTCCTTCAAAAGGGTGACCTTCAGGGTTACCTCTCCTAAAATATCACTAGGTCTCTGATTTGTTCTTTCTTCCTTAACTTGTGACCCCACTAGTTATGAGATTTACTTATTTATTCTCACTGTGCAACATGTTCTTCTAATTTTTCATAAGGAAAAGTTTGTCTACTTCAAATTGCAAGGCTTGATCTTTTTATTATACTGCAGATATAGGTGATTATGGTACATGCATAAATCACTCAAGGCATTCGGTCTTCTTTCATCAAGTAATTGAAGCTCTTGCAAGCATGCAAACTGATATTATTTGTCTAGTAAAAGATCTTTCAAAGAGACCCTAAGAGAAGGGAACTCAATCTCAATGGGGATGACGACTTTGGTTTTGTAGATAAAGGAATATAGGGTGGCTCATGTGGGTGTATGGATGGAAGTGTGGTAGGCTCATAGGGTAAGGTTCAACTATAGGTTCGAGTCACGACCAACTTCATTGACTATTTCCTTTAGGATTGTAAGGATGGTTTTATTTTTAGCCTCAACTTGACCATTTCCTTGTGGGCATTAGGGGGAGGAGAAGCATTGTTTAATGCCAAATATCTTACACAAACATTTCACCTCCTTATTCTTGAAAGGGGATTGATTGTCACTAGGGATGGTTTAAGGGATACTATAATGACAAATAAGGTAATTCAATATGAACTAGGATATATTTTTAGATGTGGTATATGTTAGAGGGATAACTTCAACCCACTTAGTGAAGTATTCAGTACCGGTGATCATGAACGTATGGCCATTGGAGGAAGTGAGATAGATTTGTCCAATGAGATCAAACCCCTACTGTGAGAAGGGAAATGGTGTAATTATAGGTTTCAGTGATTGAGAAGGAGCATGTATCAATTCTCCATGTTGTTGGCAAGGTATGCATTTCGTCACAAAATTATAAACATCTTGTTCCACAGTCAACCAATAGTATCCAGTATGCAAAAGTTTCTTCACAAGAGTAAGTTTTTTGGAATAGGCACCATAGATCCCTTGGTGGACATATTTTAATTTCTCTTGAGCCTCTTCTAAACTTAGACAACTAAGGAGGGTTCCATCAAAGAGTTTCTATTAAAGGGTGTCTCATAGAAGAGTGTAGCGGGAAGCGCGATAGATAAATTTTTTGCGTTGATTGGCAGTGAGGTGAGGAGGAATGACTTCAACATGGAGATAGAAATAAATTTATTTTTACCAAGAGGAGTAAGGTATATAAATACCACATACCATCTCTAATTTTGGAATTTCATAAGAAGGGTCTGTTAGCACTTTTTCTTGCAGAATCAGTATATAGCAGTGAATGCTAGACTCTTTAGTTTCCAATTTAGATTCTCACAAGGAAAATTATAATTAACAAGGATAAAAATCCTTCTACACTTTGGGCTCCACATGCCCAAGTGGGTGCACCTACAACATACTACTATCTTTCAGCAAGTCTGATAGTGGATTAAGGACTCATTCTTCTTCTTCTTTTTAAGCCACTTGGCTTAGGAAGGCTAACCTATTGATTCTCTCTTCAAGGAATCACTAAAATGAATTGCACTAAATACAATTATCTAGACATGTATTCCAGGTAACAAAAATATAAAGATTGATTAATAGTTGATTGATGATAACAACCTTATCAAAATTTGACCAGTGCCTCATCATGGGCCATAGAGTCAGAATGAAAAATATATACACCAGGGATAATTAATTGAAAAAAAAATAAAACCTCAGATGGAATGCCTTAGAAAATATCTTCTCATCCTCACACCCCTGTATCAAATTCCTACATAAACCCTAACCCTCTGTAATTATCTGCAAGATTTAAACCCTCCTTGAAAGAAACTCACAAATAATAACAAAGCTACCTTATAACTAGTACATTTAAGATGCCTTACAAATTAAACATACAAGAGCTTATAGTAAATGAAAAAAGACATCATTGGTATCAAAATGGAGATTTCATTGTATTTTTATTAATATAAGCCTGATATCAATACATTCAAATTGATTCAAAACCAAAGCCTAGAAACAATTCAGAAGTCTGCCTCACAGTCCTATTTTTACCATCCTTTACAATATGCTACAACTTACTATATATAGACAACACTAGTCATCTTGGAATCCTTAAAGATCAAGGATGCAACAAGCTTCAGATGACTAGGCTAGAAGAAAAAAATTGGAGAATAATAGGACAAAATAGCAAGTGGATAGAAAAACCACTTTTGTTACAAGATAATCCAACATATTCTTTGTCCTATGGCCACATGGTGATTGCACTTGCCCTATATTTGCTGGGGGATAGCCATTTGGAAATCACTACCTTTGATGTTGATGATGTATGATATCCGTTCTCAACTGCATCAACTACTTTGTTGTGCTTCCTCGTCCACCTGCATATCTTCTCTTTCACCGAGATCAGTTATTGTGTACCTGTCCTTCTAGGAAGTATACACTTCATCACTCAGCCAAATGAAGCCAATAAATTCATCTTTTCTACTATTGATTTCCTTCCATGTGACATGTTATTTTTCTATCTCATCTGATTAGAATGCAAAGAATGACCTAGCCTTACTCACTATCTCAATTGTTTGAGTAAAAAGTAGGGTACTCTCCAAAGTTAGTATACTATTGGTTCTGGCTTCTAATGCTTCATTCATTTACTGGTACCACAACCCCTCATCTTTGATGTTTCCATTCTTCCTAAAGAGGTTTGGGAACATTTCGTACTTATCCTATGAGTACTCCCTTTTTAAAGTTAGCACCTTCCTCATGACCATGTCTCTTCTGATATCCATATCCAAAAGAAATTTTACACACTTGTGGGTGCTAGCTAGGACTATGTTAACATCATTAATTTTCTTGCAAGAGTTGTGGAAGAATTTTAATTCCTCTATTTTCCCTCTCCACTGGCTCACCAACTGATCCATATTGTCTTTGTTTTCCTGGTATTCGTTCATAATGTTGACAATCTTCTTACCTTGAGCATAAATTGTAGTAGGTACTACTTCATGAGTACAATGCATAAGAGCACTATGTATTTTATCTACATACCTCTACTTTACCCATGCTTTTTCCTCTCTAAAGGCCGTAGATTTCTCTACCCATTCTTTCTTCTGCCTTTCTAATTCTCCTCTTGCAACTTTCAACATTGCCCTTTCCTATTCTAGTTCCTCTAGGGTGGTGGAAGGAGATGGTGCAGGGGAAGGAGGGTAGGTGATGATGGGACTTGATGAGGAAGGTTGTTGGGGTCCTTGTGTAGTCCTCTTCTGAGGCATTATTTGTCCTATTTTCCTCCCCTCTAGAAATCCTATTCTTTCATCCCTTCACAGGGATTTAACCCTTTCATCATTGTATGATTTTAATACAAATTCATACTTTTGGTTCAGGATATTATAAGCCTCTTTCTCCTTTTTAGCTACCTTCAAACTCAAATTGGTAGTTTGAAAAACAAGGTTAGCTACCTCAATAACTGAGGTATCAAAAACTCTTTTAACAATGAGGCTTCTTGTATCCTCCGTTTGATCATCTTCTTTCATTCTTGTTTTGTCCATATTTTTCAGGGATCATATTGCCAAAGCTGCATGATCTTCACTAATCTGGGCACCAATTGATGCTCTAGTAGTGCTCAATGGTTTTGCCTCCTTTCTAAGAACATCAAAAACTACTGCATTAGCCAAATCCCACTAGGGTAGGATAAGGACTCCCTATTTCTTTACCAACTCCCTGCCCTCTTCAGGAGTAATTTTGTCAAAATTGGTCATTAAATCTTGTTTGACCTCCTTTTCAATATTAGCCTTGGGTTGATTTGGTTGGGCTTCTTTCAGCCTCTAGCACTTATCTTTGAACTCATCAATGTGATTTATCCATAGAAATTGAATAAAGGCCCTAGCCTTGACAAAATTGTCATCTGATAAGAACTCCTAACTAGCCTATTTGGTTAAAGGATCTAGCTCTTTGCTTGTAAACTCTTATATTGTGAGATCAGTAGTTTTATGCCTAGGTGCCTCAAGCATTCCTTCTTGTAGCTCCTGTGTAGTGATAAAGACTTTCCCCATGTTTACCATATTGACAAATTTCTCAGCAATAGCATGGTCATCCATATGTATAGGGGAGTGGAAGGGAGAGTATAACTCACTTTCTTGCTCTTTTCCTTCTACTCTCAGTTTCTTGGCAGATGGCAACTTTTGGGCACTCACATTTGCCAGCCTTTAACCTTGCTGATCAGAAGTATTTTCAATTTTGAGCATAATGGTTCTATACCCCCTTCTCTTGTATACTACATAATTCCCTGGTGGGACTACCCTTCCTTGTGAAAGTCTTCTTAAGATGGCTTGAGCCTTTTATGGCTCAGCTTCCATTATTCTTTGTTTCTTCTCACCGAGGCTCTACATGATACCCTAAAATAATGTCATTAGGGACTCAATCTTCTTGGCCTGAGGGAAAAATTATTTCAAAGGATCATAAGACTTATCAAAATTGTGGACAAAGTCTAAAGATTTCTTGTACACTAGCCATTTCTCTTTCTTGACCTCCTCGTCACTAAGATCAAAAACATTTCTAACAATATCCTTGAGGAAATTAAACTAGTGCTCTAATGTCAAGCACTTGGTTCTCTTTATGAACATGCCCATTATGAAATATTCATTATCTACACACCTGGATACAAACTTTGCTAGATGATAGGTCTCAAAATATCTGTCAAATTGTGTCCACCCAGGCTTTACTATGATGAAACGATGGGCTCTTGTAAGGGTAGGGAAAATGTTTCCGTTCATTTTTCCTTTTAGGGCTTCTTCTTGTAGTCCACCCAATTGTCTCAGAATATCTGCAATTCCAATCTTGAATGGGACTCTGTAGGGAAGCACATTGGGGGTTCCCCTGAATCCATAAACCCTTATTACTGTAGAAATAGGGTATAAAATCAAATCTCCCCAATTGTGGGAAATTTTTAACTTTGGGGCAAACTCCATAAGTCTCAGTAATTTCATCATATCCGTATGGATCCTTGCATTTTGTCTTGATAATAATGAATTAAGCCTAGTAGAAAAAACCCTGTCAAAGTATACATAACTGGCTTCTTTTCTATCCCATGATAGATCAGCACTCCACATTTGAACATGCAAATCCTCATTATCTTGGAGCCTAGTTAGGTCCATCTCCTCCTCAAAGAATTCAGCACTATTGAACAAAAACATGTGTATCATAAGGGAATACCACCCCATTGGTTTGAGTATATTGCTATCTTGGATACCTACTAGACCTACGTGCATTTGTTCGGCAATGTAAAAATTATAGTCAAAAACTACTAACAGGTGGGGATGAAGAATCTAAACCACCATGAGCATTATATGGATAGGCATTGTTGTCTCTTTATCTTCTCCTAGAACCTAGCATAGGGAACTATACATTTTCTTGGCCTTGCCATTGAAATAATCCAACTTAAATGGTTCTAGTGTGTTAGGCCCTACTATAATCAAGTTCCCTATCTTGTTAAAGTATCCTTTCAAGGCCTCATTTCTGTAGTATTCCCTCTGTGTCTGGTATACTTCCTTAAATTAATTGAAATCAATATCATCCATCTATACTAAAGTATCACTCAACTTGAAAATTCTTCCGATTTCATCAGTTGTGACAGTCCACATCACATTTTCTTGTGTATCCCTAACAACCTTGGATACTTTATCATAAGTATTGGCTATTAGGGTGAACAAATCTGTATCCATGAACACCTTGGGTGCTATCAATTTTCCCATGTCTAAGTCCCATATGTTACAATCTAGGGTAGGAGCATTCCTTTGGCTATAGGTAGTTCTTAATAGAGTTAGACCATTCAGATTGGTTTTAACATCTTTGGCCCATCTACCCGTGTAATATAAACCCTCTCCTACTTTAAAGTGGGGATGCATTGGGACTATTATTTTAATTTGGGTTGCATCACCCATGGATCCTTTTAATTGTTGCAATAGATCTTCTCTAACATTTCTCTTATGGTAATTTGCCTCTCCAGAGAGTTCACTCCTAGGGGCCATTTTGAACCTAGGGCTTTTTTGCTGAGATGAAATTGAGATTTTGAAACAATAATTTTGAAAGCCTTTTGAATTGCAAATCTTACTAGAAACCTAAATTTTGCTGTATTAGAGAAGACTTACCCATTCTGCAATTATGTCATGAGGAGCTGAATATCTCTGCAATTCTATTTCTTTTCTTAGATATTTCTGGTGAGTTATGGTGACTTCAAGCTAAAACAATGAATTATACTACTTTAATGAAATCAATCTTTCACATTGAATTGAACTAAAATGGCCACACATTCTGCAATCAATTTTCCTGCTTCAAATTTGTAGCTTAACGGCTCACTGAAACTCATTTTGGGAACTTTGAATCTGAGCCATATATTTCAAGAAACACCTCCTTCATCTAACAACCTTCTTATTTTCCTAGAAACAACTGTTCGTTTGGGACACGTGTCCGCATGACTTAATCTCTTACATGATAGATTTTGTGCTTTTTCTCCTTAAGAGATTAAGTCCACTATTAGATTCATCTTAACCTATCTGGAAGTTATCTCACTTTGAGTTTACTGACTGTGGCTGCAACGTCATCATATGGGACATGCGGCATCATGTGTTAATCACTTATCAATTAGATCTCAAGCACTTTACCTTCAAGCGAGTAAGATGATCGTCAATATTTTTACATTTGCAACCTTATTGACATGATAACTACATTGTACATGACCCACCTTTTATGCCATGCATCATCACGGCTTAATCGCTTATCCATTAGATCTCAAGCATCTTTGAGATAAGCCATTAAGTCATTTGTTGGATCAGAAACAAGTTATCTATACTTTAGTCATCACCAGCTCAAAATACTCGAGTCCACCAACTGCCACATGTCTTCACCGCTTAATCAATTGACTGATAGATTTTGTGCATCTTTCCTTTAAGCGATTAAGCCAAACGTTAGATCTCTCTGAACTTTAATCACCTTTATGCTTCCTGCGACAGAACCCACATTATTTTCTTTGACACGTGTCAACAACACTTAATCACTTACATGATAGATGATGTGCATCTTGGGACTAAGCGATTAAGTCTACCATTGATTCTTTTAGGATCTTCCCACTGATTAACTAAGAACCTTCATGACCATTCGATCCACCAAAGACACATGGTGTCATGGCTCAATGGATTACCTGATAGATTATGATTGGTTTGAGATTAAGCTATTAAGTGGGCTGTCCGATTATTACAAAGTCGCATGATGGATAATAACTTTAATTAAAACATCATCATACTATGGACTTAGGGAATAATGTAAGACCATGGTTTTAGGATTAACAAGTTTAGTAAACATGACCGCTTTAAAATTAACCCATTAAAGACATGAATTAAGTGAAAAAGGTAATGTGAAATTAGAAAGCATTTCAACACTTAGGGTTTTTATGACCAAAATTACACTAGGAGACATGAAACAAGGGTTTTTCAGCATTTCCAACTAGGTTGAGGGTTAGAACAAAACTTGCAGAAGCATGAGAACAATTTTAACCATGATTTTAAATCTTTGGATAACATGAATGACAGGAGACTTCAAAATTTTACTAGGCATATTCTAAACAAGAAATAGTACCAACAGTGGCTCTCTCTGAGGATGTTTAAATGCTAGGTTATAGCAAGAACCACAGATCTTTGGGGAGGCAGACCACAAACCAGAGTAACCTATTATTGGAAACAAACACACAACAAAAAGAAAACACACATGTACATATAATACATACTACTATGCATGGAAAAGAAGAGCTAATTGAATAAATTTTTCAGAAACTGTGCATGCACTGGTAATTCATATTCTTTATCATCTAGATTATTGAGGAAATAAGAATCTTTTCCAAAAATCTGGGATATGAAAAAAGGCCCCATCCATAATGACTCAAACTTTTTGTGTTTTCCTTTGTCTTCAGCCTTGGTATTCCATTGCAATACAAAATAACCAGGCTGAAACTTTCTTTCATCTACCCTTCTATCAGAAAGATACTTCATTTTTTGTTTTAATTTGACATTTTCTCTTTGGATTTCTCTCCTTATTTCATCCAATTCTACCAACTGAACCATCCTTTCTTCCATGGGTTCAGAAAATTCCATTTCTTCATCTTGGATAAACTTTTAGATTGGGAGAATATTGTTGACATGCATTCTTGATTGAACACCATAAACAAAGTCAAAGGGAGATTTTCCAGTGGCATTTTTGACAGTGATTCTATTTGCCCAAAGGGAAAGTTTCAATTTTACATGCCAAGCTCTTTTATTTCCTTCTAAGGTCTTTTTCAAAAATTGTAAGATACTCTTGTTTCTGGATTCAGCCTGACCATTGGCTTGAGGATGGTATGGGGATGAATAAGACATAACAATTCCCATATCAGAGCAAAAATCAGTAAATTCTTCAAACCTAAAGCACATGGCATTATCCACCACCAACTTAAGGGGAACACCAAATCTTGTAATTACATTATCCATCAGAAATTCAATGACCACAGTGCTTGTTTCTTTTTTAGTTGGAATTGCCTCCTCCCATTTTGTAAAATAATCAGTTACTAGCAGAATCCAGCTATGGCCTTCACTTGATTTTTCAGAAAATTCTCCTATGAAGTCCATTCCCCACGTAGCAAAGGGGGACTTTGCTACTATAGGGTTCAAAAGTAAAGCTCCTGAAAACTTCATCTTATTTGAGAACCTTTGGCATGGCTCAAATTTCTTGACCATATTGTAAGCATCTTGGAACAAACAAGGCGAATAGTATCCATCTGTCAAAATTTTATGAGCTGTTGACCTAGCAAAATAGTTCCCTCCACACATTACAGGATGCATTTCCTTCAACATGTTCTCTAATTGACCTTTGTCAAGACATAATAGTAGGATCCCATCTCTATTTTTCCAAAAAAAGTCTCCATGCAACAAAACATATTTCTAAGCTTGCAGTCTCAAACTCCTCCTTTGGTTGTCATTTAGGTTATCTGGACATTTAGCATTTTTTAGAAGATATACAATATTAGCATACTAGGGTTGCATTTCAATACTTTTCAAGAAATTCTCATTTGTATCAACACTGTTAACTTGGACCAAATCCAAATTTTCTTCTGTCATCAATTTTTCCAATCCTAATCCCCTCACCAACTTAGTGATATGGATGTTTAGATCAAACTCTTGAATTTTTTTTATCCATTTACATCTTTTTCCTGTTACTTCATTCTGAACAAAAATGTCCTTGAGAGCAACATGAGGAACATAAGAATTTACGTTTGCACATACCAAATAGGGCCTAAAAGCCTTGACTACCTTTACTAGAGCATAGGCTTGTTTCTCCATCAACTGATAGTTTAACTCAGTTGACTACATTGACTAGCTAAAAAATGCAATGGGATGTTCAAATCCCTCACCATCCTTTTGCAATAAGACTGCTGCAATAGTATGGAATGAAGCAAAAGTAAACAAAGAAAAGGGCTTGGTATAATAAGGTGATACAAGGACTAGTGCTTCTTGAATAGATTTTTTTATTTTTTCAAAAGATGACTATGCTTCCTGGTCCCATTAAAACTTTACATTTTTCTTCAGCAATTTGACAATAGGCTTGACTAGTTCTACAAAGTTGGCAATGAATCTCCTAACAAAATTAATTTTCCCTAGAAATGATTGTATGCCCTTAAGTTCTTGGGAGAAAGTACCTTTTGAATGGCTTCAACTCTTTTAGGATCTATCCTTACTCGCTCTTTTGATACTATTTGTCCCAAGAGTTTTCCCTTAGTAACAACAAACTAACACTTTTTTGGGTTTAAAGACACCCCATATTCCAGTGCTTTTATTATCACTTTCAACAAGTGATTGCAATGATCCTTTTCCCTTTTTTGAAAAGGCTATCAAATCATCTTGGTACACTACCATCAGAACATCTATAAGGTATTTGAAAGCTACATCCGTGGCCCTTTGAAAAGTTGCACCAACATTTTTCAACCCAAATGGCATACGAGCATACACATAAGGGCCCCAAAGAGTAGTAAATGCTGTTTTGAATTGCTCAGATTTTTTAACCAGCATCTGGTTGTACCTTCAAAATCCATCCATCATAGACAACAAATCACACCGAGTGAGTTTATGCAACATAGCCTCCATGTTAGGTAGTCCATAGTTATCCTTCAATGAGACCACATTTAGATTTCTAAAATCAACACAGAATCTTATGTCCCCATTTTTCTTTCTTACAGTGACTAAGTTAGAGACCCATGATGAATGTCTTATTGGCTTAATTATACCCGCATCTCTTAGTTTCATCAACTCTGCCTGCATTTTGGTAGCCAACAGGGGATTAATGGGCCTTTCTTTTTGTATGAATGGTTTAATACCTTGATTCAAAGGGATATCATGCTGAAATAAGTCTTTTCTATAAGCTTTCAAATCCTCATAGGACCATGCAAATACATGCTTATATTTCTTCAACAATTTTATTAAATTTTGTCTCACATTGCTATCCAATTTTTTCACCAATGTAGACTAATTGGGGAGATGTTTCAGATCCCAAATTAAATTCCTCTAAATCTCCCACCTTGGCATTGGTCTTATGAGTCATATAATTATCATTTATGCTAAACATGCCTTACATTTCAACCAACCCTTTGGGAATGTGATTAGTATCTAGTTGGATGACCTCTTGATCAAAGATATACTCCTTATTGTCCACAGCTGACACTAGAGATTCACAATAAATCTTCTGACCATTGTATTGATCTACACACTAGATAAACCTAAGGATATCATCATCATCCTCAAATACTTTCCAATTATGAATATTGTCAGGGACTGCAGGCCTACTTTTTATTTCAACCACAGACATACCAGTAAGAGTAGGATCATTATTTTTCAAGGAAACATTTGCCAAAAAATCTACCATTATGTTGTTGGATCTCTCTATCCATAGGATTGAAAGCATCAAATAATTCTATCCTATCGCATATAGCATACTTGTACTATTTTAATCTGTCATATTTAGCAGCATAATGCTCCCTAATTCAAGATATAATTAACTGGGAATCTCCATGAACTTTTAAACACTTAATACCATGCTTGATAGCAATATCCATTCCCAAGATTAAGGCTTCATACTTAGCAGTATTGTTTGTGCATTGAAAAGTCAGCAGGAAAGAGTACTTGAAGGTGATGCCTGATGGGGAAATAAACAAAACTCTTGCTCGAGATCCTTCCTTTTAGCATCCTCCATCCAAGTACATTTTCCATAGTCCATCTTGTTGTAACAACAATTCATCCATAATTGGGTCAGTGTTCTTCAACTGTCGCTTGATTTCTTCAACAGTAAAATTTTCCAAATTAACATTCACACATCAATTCAATTGATCAAGTAGAACCACCTCCACCATGACAAATGACTAGGGTTGTCTATACAACTTGACCTCATGTCCATTTACAAATATAGTTGCATAAGATAAATCTAACTACATTTTTCCACCTACTATTGCTGCCCACTACCTTGACAAAAGCATAGCATAATATGGTTTAGTGTCCACTACCATTATATCCATTCTATAAGTTGCTTCAGAGAAAGCAACAATTTTTACCTCAATTTCTTTCAGTGTTCCTATCATAGGAACTTCCCTATTGTCCATAGCATAACAAATTCCAGCAGATGTGGTGACCTAGAGGCCCAATTCCTTCATAACATGTGTATCATCTTAAAATGGAAGAACTTTCATGGTAAGAACATTTATCCCTCCTTAGGGGATGTTTTTGACCACCATCATACTATCCCCTCATTTTTTGCACTCTCTCCTGCTTCTGTGCCTGTTAATTAGGACCCTGATTGGGCTTCTTCGGGTACCTTTTATCCCACCTTGATCTGGGTTCCCCTTTCTAAACTAGAAACTTGTTAGCTTCTGGAGGTCATCAAAAATTCATTTTTCCCACTTTCGAGTCGGCTATTTTGGGTTATGAAGTGACAAATCCTAAATTATATTTAAGATAGGTCCTCTTCTAAGGGCATGGGTCTAATGGGAATTTAATTCTCCTATGTTGGCCTCCTTAGAATATTGTGCCCTAATTTCATATAAAAGGAATTTTTTCTCCTCTCATTTTCTCTAAGCGATATTGAGCAAAAAAGAAGTCTTCTAAGTGCAAAAAGCTCTAACCAAGATTTTGTCAAGAAGAAAAAGGTTCAAGCATCTATTATTCTACATGTTTCCAAGCTTTCATGGTGTTCAAGTCTTCCTCTCAAGCATTCAAGTTCTCCATTGAAGATCAAGGATTCAAGCTCTCAAGCCTTTGAAGGGATTTGGTTCAAGCATTCAAGATTCATCATTCAACCCCTAGATCTAGCCATCATGGTGGTGTGATCTTCCTTCAAGATCCTTTGTGCATCCTCAAGAATCATTCATTCTCCCTTCAAGGTGGATTCCAAGCATAGAGTCATGGAGGTTTATGGTTTCTAAAGTCCATGCTTTCATATTTACATATTTGTCTACATTAGAATTACAATTGCATGTCTATTCAATATCATAACTTCATTGTTAGATTCAATTCTACTACTTTCTAGCATTCTTATTTTGATTATTGATTTCAAGGTTAATTTCTAAATTGGGGTTTGACTAATTCAAACCCTTCCCCCAAACAAAAATATCTCTTTTTCTCATAGGTACAGGTTCAAGATTGAAGATTTGAACTTAGATCTGGATACCCTTTTTAGCGAGCTATTAGGACCCGCGAACAAATTTTCTGTCAGACCTGTGCAGGTCAGGGTCAAGATTATTGGGCCAGGGGTGAGATTAGTGGGTCAAGGTTGACCTTTTTCATAAGACAATGTCAGATTGGAAAACTATTTCTGGGTTTTGTTCATCTCTGTGTTCTGGTTCTAGATCATACTTTGGATTTTCCAGAAATAGAGTACAGACCTCAGAAAATAGCATTCTTTGATCTGAAATATTTTAAGGTTAGTGTATTTTTCCTATCCATTTCAATTCAAATCCTTAATCATTCTAAATCTATCACACATTTACATTCATTCACACACATTTTAAAAGGGAAACCTAGGATCTCCTTCTTTATTCTTATTTCCAATAGATTGATTCATTTATGCATTGATCCTTTGTTGGGTTGATCAATTTGGGTCCTTCCTTTGTGCATTTGAGAATAAAGGGGAATGTCTTATTTATCCCTCCACTCTAAACATTAAATGTAAGGTGATAAGTAATTTGAGTATCAAAACACTCTTATTCTATTAACATCATTTTCTATCTTTACATTTTGGTGAACCCGCGATAGACAACTCTTTCTTTTTGGTGTTAGATTTGGATTTCATATTAGATCTTGCATGCATATAGAAGTAAGTTTTATTTTATGCTCTTGCATATATATTTAAAAATTCATTAAAATCACAAAATTTCTTTAAAAATACAAAAACATTTACATTTTTCATTGTGTTCAACATGTATGATTTTTGTTTTGAATACTTTGATGAGGGTTTTGTTGCTAAAGAGGAAAGATCCCCTAATGAGATACATGGAAGTGAGGATGAAATTTGTTCAAATAATATCTCCATTGATCCTATTTCTATCGTATCCTCCTATACAATCTCTTCAATTGACCTTTACCATAGAAATGAGTTAGGGATAGATTTTACTTCTTCTCCTAATATATATCTTTTCTATGAGGCTACTTTAGAATATAATTATTCCCCCTTTAGGGATAAAGCTTTAGGTGCTCCTACAATGTGCTTTATTGATAGGGAGGATAATCCTCCTATTTTGGATGAACCTTTGGATTTGGATGTTGATTACTCTCTTCCTCATGAAGCCATTATGGGTGATTCTACTTTTTGGGATGAACCCTTGGATAAAGACATTGATTTATCTCCTCCTGGTGAAGATTCTTTGATACAAGAGGGTGATTTATTAATGGATGACATATTCATACATGATGATGACTCTTTTTCTAAAACACACTCTCCTTATGTAGACATTTTAGAGAAAGAAGAAAACATTATAGATTCTTTACTTCCATTTGGGATTTCTTCTAGTAATGAGGCATTAGTGGGGAATGATATGAATTCCATTAATTCTCTTCCTCTTAGTGATGATCCTATGGAGAATCAAGCTCCTACCCCATATTCTCCTAGGATCTATTTCATTTTTCCTTCTTGTGAATCTATCAAACATACTAATGATGACATAGTGACTACTGAAGTTCAATTGACTTGTTTTCATATAGCTTCTTGTTATGTTCATTTACTAGTTAAACAAGGATTCCATACTCAAGGGTGTACTAAGCATAAACAGGGAATTCAAATGCCCTTATAGAATGGGGGGCATGAGCATTCTTATGGATTGGGATTTAATCCTCATCAATACATCAATGTTACCAACATCTCAAATAACATTTCAAAACATGATGACCCTATGAAGGAATTTGACGAAGAGGTTGTTCTGCCTAAACTCCTTCGTGTTAAGAGGATTACTAGACCTTAATGCAAAAAGCAACGTAGTCTATACTTGAAGATTCTTCCTTTTTGTTTCTATCATAGATCTCATGACCCCTCTAATGAATATCAAGCTTTAAATTATAATATTAGGTAGCTCGTTGATAGTAAAGTTATTTATATATCATGTGACACTGATTTATATTTCAATCCTATTTTCTCTAAATAATATTTATGTTCCTATTATGGAACTCCTTATTATGTAAACAATGTTAGCCTAATCTTTGGGGGCTGTTGTCTTGCATAGTATTGTGAGTGATATAATAGGTCCCCTTTCATCCTTGTCCCTACACTTTGGGGGCAAGAATGTCATCTCCTTCTTTACTGTCTTTCCAGGATTCACTTTTCCCTTGGTTAAGTAGTATCTATCTATTATTCGATATCCAACATACATGAAAATTTTGGTTGTCATTAAGGATATATGTCTTTGATTATAATCTATTTCATTGTTTGACATTGGGTTTCCATGGTTGATAAATCTCTCACCTTGGAAACTGAATAATGTGCTATCCCTCACAAGGGTTACTTTTTCACTTCTCACATGATATCTCTTTGCTACAAAAATCTCTTGATGTAATTTGATATATCCCTTGCTTTCACCCCTGGGGGCAAGGTATTTTCCTTCTTCCTCTATCTAAGGACCTACTTTCCTTAGCTTAGTGGCATTTTTTTATCATATAACATTATTTCCTTATAAAGATGTATGTTTTAACTATGGATACCCTCTTATATAAGAGGTGATTGTCCTAGATCATCACCTCTTCTTTATTTTTCAAATTATATTCTTTATAAACTCTTGCTCTTGCTTTGGGTTAGAGTTTGATGCCTTCATCCTAAGATTCCTCTTCCTCTTGATTACAGGGGGCTTGATGATTGAATCTTTGGTCCCTCTTTTCTTTAGATGATGACATTTTATCCTAAGCACTCCTCTATGGTGAGGGTCTTGTTGATGAGATCTCTTCCCTTTTGAGGATCCTTTTTCCATAAGTGACATATCCATTTCACAATTATCTATGTTCTTGGATGTAAGAGTCAAGATTCTTCGCTAAGAATATGGTATACATTGTTGTAAAGCTGGATATCTCTTTACCTTGTGAAGTAGGTATGCTTTTTTCTCTTCCTTATCCTACCTAGTGGGTAGTCATGATAAGGAGGGGGCATATATAGGGTCTCCCTTGTACTATAGTTTACATTAATTTACATTTTGCAGCATGATAAATCCTCCAAAGGTAACGCACATAAGTTTCTAAATCCTGAAGGGACACGCATTTTTACTTTTATTTTTTCTAAATCCTCAGAAGGTAACGCACATAAGTTGCTAAATCCTAAAGAAATACACACCCTTTTAAATTTTTCAATATGCTAAATCCTTGGAAGGTAACGCACATAAGTTGCTAAATCCTAAAAAGACACACATTTTATATTCATAGTGATACAAGAATGTGGATCTATGAATATTTTCAAAAGCCGCCAGAAGATGCATTAAATTACAAGCACAGTTTATGGATGAACCTATTGGGCTCTCCCTCCTTGGTGATTCATAGTAAGGTGGGCATCTTACTAGGTGAGGTAATCACTTTCCCTTCTTTCTCTCTTTCTTTCATGCTAGTAGGATTAGGTCATGAAGCTATGTTATCTATAGTGTTGTTCTTGTCTTACTTATGTAGTCACATATATTTCTATGATTGATTTCTCTTTACTTTAATATCTGTATGTATGTATGTTGAGTTAGAATCCTTGGTCTAAGGACTTATGTCCTTGACTTAGTGATGTTTTATGTAATACCCACCTCTTGGTTTTCTTTTCAGTTTCGGTTGCCGATCTCTTTTAGGCTTTTTCATGTATGTGTGGTTTATTTTAGATGGTTTAGAGGATATTTATGTATCATGTTTCAGTATGATATTGATTCATTGCTAGAGTGTTATATCTCCTATTTACATATGATTTATGGTTATTTCATGATGTTGATGTATATGTTAGGATGTCATTTCAATTATAGTTTTCTGACAATATTGACCCTAGAGTTATATGCACATGGATCATTTATATGTTTTGCATTATTGTTTGATGTGCTTGATATGGTATGGGACAGAGTCATAGTTACTTGCTTCGGCGAGATCCACACGATAAACTAGTCTCAACCATTGTTTGCTATATTATATGCATGCATACTCATCTTTGTGATGACAGGTTTGTAGGTATCGGGCTACGTCTTCCCTGAATTGGCAGGAGCGAGTGTGCCCTATCGCAATATCTCAATGGTAAGAGAGGGGAGATAGTATTCAGGTCCAAATCCATACCCTAAACCCATATTTTGTCCCATTGATGGACAAAGAATATGATTGACTACCCTAGTGTTTGAATCTGTCAAGTGACGTGGATTCGTGAGCCTGTTTGTGTGTGTTGGGTTTCTGTTTCAGTTGATTGTCTGTTTTAGTTGATTATCTATTTAGATGAGTTTCAGGTGTTTTGATGATGCTTTTAGCTTGATTTATTTAATGAATTTTCATGGTAAATATTAATGTTAATTATTGCACCTGTAATAGGGTTAAAACATTGATATATGAAATATATGGCTATTTAATAATTAAATGCCTATATTTAATTAATTGATTTAATTATTAAGTCTTGATTGAAATAATTAAGATTTAATAAATATTAAATTCAATTAATTGTAATTAATTGTGCACAGTTGAATTATTGAATATCATCTTAAGTTGCATGGTTAATTGATTTACTTAAGTGAAATATTGTCTCATGCATTTTCAATTTAGCACTTTGCTTTTATATTATAAAGTTGAGTTCCTATTGCATGCTTTAAGTGGAATTGAAAATAAAGGAATTATCTTAATTAATAATTAGATAATTTATTTTTCCTTTAGGGTTTTCACTTTTTAAAAACCTAATTGCTTGGATTATCTATATCTTTGTATTGGAGGCCTTTTTGAAGGTTGTTCAATCAGGGAGAAGGAGAAAACAGGTGATTGGGATTTTGAGGAGGTTTTCTTGGATTTGGAATTCATTTTGCTTAGATTTGTGGGTTTGATCATCTCTTCTGTTACTAAGGTAGGATCTTGAGCTTTTCAATTCTAGTTTTCAGATCCTTGTCTTCTATGCATCTGAAAACTAGGATCCTTTGCTTGATCTTCTCTGTTTGTGTATTTGGTGTTTCTATTGATTAAAATGATAAAAATGTGTTCCTTGATCTATCTGTGTTTTCTTTCATATTTGCATGTCATATCTGTAATAATGAACATGAGGGTTTCATTTTTGGGTGTTGAATGTCAATTGGGCATATGGGTTTTCGTATGGAAGGATTCTGTTTGGATTTGTTCTTAGGGTTTTAATTTGAGTGGAAATGTCTTCTGTGTATAAAAATTGGTTATTGTTGAGGAAATTAGCTTGAGACCTTTAGATCTCTGTTTGTCTCACCTTGAAGTGTAGAAAACTTTCCTTCATCAGGTGCTTGCCAAAATTGAATCCAAATCTGAAAGGAAACAAGAGGAAATGGATTAATTTGCATGCTTGGAAGTTATAAAGTTCTTCTTGAAAACATTAAATATTAATTTAGTTTTCTCCTTGTTTTGTCACCTTGCATGTTGAAAAAAAAAAAAGGAAAATCCATCCTTATTTATTTAATAGATTTTGTTGCAAAAGAAGGGTAATATCCTTGTATTGAGAAAGTAAATTTTGAGCAACTATTATAGGAAATAAAATTAAATAAATATATATCATTATTAATTTTTATGAGAATTAATTAAATGGAATATATATAGAGCTTGCTATTATTTAAAAAAAATAAAATATACAGACCTATTTTTATTGCACCAGTAAAAAAAAAATATAAACAAAAATATATATATAATATATATTTAAAGAAATCCTGTTAAAGTAAATCTTTAATAAAAGAAAATTTTATTAAAAAAAAATAATATATTTTAAGTGGTGGCGGGGGCCACCACATCCCCCCACCACTGTGGTTTTGTTTACCCCCGCGGGTAACCCCCGCCGTGGCAGTGGGCCCGCAGGGCCTGCGGTCACCACTGCCGAGGCAGTGGCCCGCAGTGCCTCTGCGGTGACCCACTGCACAAGGCAGTGGGGCCGCAGGGCGGGTACAGCCCGTCCCTTGCGGGACAGTGGGTGGGGCTGAGACCCCCCCCCACTTGCTTTGTTTTTTTTAATTCAGTTTTATTTTTATTAATTAATAATTTTTCTTAAGTTAGTTTTTATAAATTTGCTTTTCTTAAAAAGTTAATTTTATTTTATAATTAAATTTAGCTTAGTTTAGTTAAGTTTATAATTAATTATTTTTAATTTTAATTAAACTTTAGTTATGATATATTTTAAATTTAATTTAATTTAATATCTTTAATTAAAAGTTTTCAAATTTAGTTTATTTAATTAATTAGATTTTATTCTAATTGATGAATACAAGGATGTAAAAGTGTTATCATTATAACATTGGATTTGTGAAGATTTTATTTTATCTTTAAATGGGTGCTTTTATCGCATGATGTAATTATAGTATGGTTCTGTTAGTAATTATTTGTTAGGTTAATTTATGTATGTCGGATGTCATAAATTAACTTATAAAGGAGCTGTTTCTGCGTATTTTTGAAGATTTAATTATAATATGTTAGTAATTCTATATGATAAATGAATTTGCATAACTAGGTTATAAATTTGTTTACCGTCATGCTATCAATGCGTTTTGTTTAGCTCCTTCTGAATGTACTTTATTGCCATGATGTGCGTGTTCTTTCTGTTGTGAACCTTATCATGTTGGGAGTCGGTTAGGGTTTAGAGACTTGATTCATCATGGTGTCTTGCGTGAATTTCTAGTATATGTGTCTTATTATGTTATGTTGGTTCGATTGTCTTTCTGAACCTAGTGTTTTATAAATTCAGGATATGTGATCCTTTGAGGTTGTCTCATATTGTTATGGTTAGTGAGAACTAGTGTATGATTCATGAGATTATGTTTGACCTTGAGCTTAGGGGATGGTTAGTTAGGTGCATCTTAGGGGAGTGGCTTGCAATAGGATTTCGGGGCCCAAAGAGGCTAGTCCAGGGTGACCTATTGTAAGTTGTATAATAAGTGATAACTTAATAATAAAACATGGGGATTACATTAAATACAAGATTAGTTAGCATGTTGAGCGTCTGGGGTCCAGAGTGACCAGACCAGGGTAAACTCAACTAGATGATGCTTGAGGGTTCGGGGTCCATAGCGACCAATCCCGGGTAACTCGAGTATATTACCATATGATGACACTCCCATAGCATGTAGCCTAAGTCTCCTCCATAGGTCCTGTTGTACCTTTTATGGTTGTGTCTTAAACACTTGGCTTTTGGTTTCAGTATATGATTTGCGTTGGTGTTTTGGATATATTATGTATGTTTCTTTATTTTTGGATGTTGTACCTTGTTTGATCTTGGATTTCCAGTTGTCTTGATCTTTCCATCTTTATGCTTTTGCTCTTAGTCTTTCTCGTTGTGATCAGAAAACTTCTAGGATCTTCCTATGTGTTTCTTTATGGTGGCTTGTATACCCTTGATTGTCTTCATGTTGTATACCCATGTGAGTGGACCTGTTATTATCTCCTCAGCATGGTGGGAGTGGAACTTTGGTTCCACACGGTCGGGTGGTAGTGATTCTTATTACCATTGAGATTCGACGATTCTTCTTCTTGCTTGGATGATCCTTGTTGTAGTTATATCTTCTAACTCTTTGGAGACTTGTATAGTTTCATGAGTTGTATCATGTGTATTCATCATGTTTATCTTAGGAGGTTTTGATCTTATCATATCAGTTTTAATCTTGTAATAGTGCATCGGATGTGATACCTATATTAGTTGTTGTATCATACTTGTATTAGAGTGATTACTACATACCCTGCGACATGTGCAGAGGATGTGAGTTAAGAGATGTATGTTATTGGATTCATTTGATGTATCCTTTGTGTTAGTTCTTTATAGATGTTATTTGTAGATTATCTTTCTTAAGTGATTCTACGTCAAGGAACCCTCAAGGATTGTTATTTGTGTATGAGTTATTATTGTGTATGTCGTGTACCTCATTGCTTCCGCATTGTTATCATTATTGTTTGTAAACATATAAAAAAAAAAATTATCCTGTTAACTCAGTGTCAAGTTTAGGTTAGTTCTCCTGGGTTCCCTGGTGGGGCATTACATTTTACCTCGTTGTGATCCACCAGAGTCTTTCTTCTAACTTTACCAAAAGCATGTTCGATTTCCATACTTCGGCTAAAGTGGGGGCTTAATGCATCATCTTAAAATGGAAGCACTTCCATGATTAGAAAATTTAGCCCTCCTTAGGGGATTTTTTTGACCACCATCATACTTTCCCCTCATTTTTGCACTCTCTCCTACTTCTGTGCCTATTTAGGACCCTGATTAGGCCTCTCTGGGCACCTTTTATCCCACCTGGCACTTTTTCTAGGTGTTTTGACCCCCTGGGTCAAGGTTGACCTTGACCTTGACCTAGGTCAGGGTGTACCTTGACCTTGACCTAGGTCAGGGTCAACCTCAACCTCAACCTTGTTAGGAATAAGGTGTCTCAACCTTGGATAATTCCTATTCTTATTATTTATTTTGTAAAATGTATTTCTTCCAAATAATGTTGATGTGTCGATATCTTGAATTGTGTGTAAGGAGATCATGGCTAAAATAGTTATGACAGATTCCTATGACACGTAAGAGCTATGTCAGGAAGATTCAATGACAGGTGAAGACATGTGGCAACTAATAAATTTGAGTACTGTACACTCTGTATGTGATAAAAACCTACCTGCAAGGAATAACACTAAAACATGCAAACATTAGGATTAGTCATTAAAATAACAAGATTCAAAAGGGTTAGCATATTCAAAATGAAATTCCAAAGCAAGTGTTTTAAACCACAACCTCTGATGAGCTTGAACAAGGGCACCCAATGCCTTGTTGATGTGCTCTTAGAGATAAATGTGGGTGTGCTCTCCCAACACAATAACTAAATCCCACTATTT
>MU226934.1:1235867-1250480 GCA_018584345.1 Thuja plicata
ATCTAGCCATCATGGTGGTGTGATCTTCCTTCAAGATCCTTTGTGCATCCTCAAGACTCATTCATTCTCCCTTCAAGGTGGATTCCAAGCATACAATCATGGAGGTTCATGGTTTCTAAAGTCCATGTTTTCATATTTACATTTTTGTCTACATTAGAATTACAATTGCCTGTCTATTCAATATCATAATTTCATTGTTAGATTCAATTCTACTACTTGCTAGCATTCTTATTTCAATTATTGATTTCAAGGTTAATTCCTAAATTGGGGTTTGACTAAGGAAAACCCCTCCCCCCAAAAAACAAATATCTTTTTCTCCTAGGTATAGGTTTAGGATTGAAGATTTGAACTCAGATCTGGATACCCTTTTCAGCAAACTACCAGGATCCGTGAACAGATTTTTTGTCAGACATGTGCAGGTCAGGGTTGAGATTATTGGGTCATGGGTGAGATTAGTGGGTCAAGGTTGACCTTTTTCATAAGATAGTGTTAGATCGGAAAAAGATTTCTGGGTTTTGTTCATCTTTGTGTTCCAGTTCCAGATTATACTTTAAATTTTACAGAAACAGAGTACAAACATCAGAAAACAACATTCTTTGATCTAAAATATTTTAAGGTTAGTGTATTTCTCCTATCCATTTCAATTCAAATCCTTAATCATTCTAAATATATCACACATTTACATTCATTACACACATTTTAAACGGGAAACCTAGGATCTCCTTCTTTATTCTTATTTCCAATAGATTGATTCATTTATGCATTGATCCTTTTTTGGGTTGATCAATTTGGATCCTTCCTTTGTGCATTTGAGAATAAAGGGGAATGTATTATTTATCCCTCCACTCTAAACATTAAATGTAAGGTGATAAGTAATTTGAGTATCAAAACACTCTTATTCTATTAACATCATTTTCTATCTTACAACATGATAAGACATCACATTTGCTGCAACTCAAGAATCAATCATGCATTTTTTTATCAAGAAAATATTAGCCATTAAGGTGACATAGAATGGGTCAACAGATAATGGTTCTTGGGTGATTATATTTCCAATATATATATTATAAAATTCTTT
Source organism: Thuja plicata (assembly GCA_018584345.1). Lineage (NCBI taxonomy): Eukaryota > Viridiplantae > Streptophyta > Pinopsida > Cupressales > Cupressaceae > Thuja > Thuja plicata. Next base: position 1,236,946 of record MU226934.1, read on the forward strand.
TCTTTTTTCTTTTCCTTTCACTAGTGGACTGTCTTCTCTAGTATCATTTGGTGTCAAAGGTATTTCCTCTTGGTTGGGAACAAATACATCATCTATCCCTTTTAAAATTTCTAGAGAAACTTCTTTGTGCTCTTTTATTTTCAACATTTCCATGAGTGGGACTAAGACTTTCATTTGGGTCAGAGCATGTTTCAAGTCAAAGATGGGAAATTGAGAGGATATATCACTCATCCTTTTCACTTTCTTGGTTTTGTCATTGGGTACTATTTCCTCTTTTGCTCCTTCCCCTTCAGCATGATCAGAAGAAGGTCCTGCTTGTTTCCCAAACTTATCATCATTATCTTCCTTAGCATGAAAATCCTCAATAACTTGAGGTGAATCTTTTCTGACATAGACAGGGGGAGACTTTCCTTGAGTTGGTTGTACTATTCTATTTCTTAGGTTGTATGCATTTCATGCTTGATTAATTTCTGCAACAGTCAAAGACCTTTTTTCCTCATCAGTGGGAGTTCTAAAATGAGAATGTGAGTTGTCACTTCCCACTATGTTTATAGTTTCTTGTGAAATATTGTCAATCTGATTACTTTGATAGGGTGGATTTTGTAACTGATTTATAAAACAAGAATTATCTTCTATACACAAACTAGAAAAAGATGATGCAATATCAGAAAACCATGGATATGGTTTTTTTACTGTGAACATATTGATAGCAGGGCCTTCTTGTTCTCTTTCTTCTGTTTGATCAAACAGAGCCTGGGCTACTACACATTGATAAGAAGAGTGTGGCATATTGCAAGCATCACACCAGGGAGTGTTCTCAATATAGTTGGCACTATTCCTTTTTAGGGGATCTGGGGTTTCCTTGGCTTTTGGGTTATCTTGTCCATCAGGGACTGGTTTGCCATTACTCCAATTTGTCTTATAAGGGTAATCTCTTAGGTTAGGCTATTTTTCAAATCTTTGGTTAGTGTATTTATTATCATGGTATCCTCCTCTATCATTTTTATCCATTTTGGCAACAAGGTCCTTCACCGCACTCACCAATTTATCCACTATATCTTCTTCTTTGACATTTTTGTTGGCTGACCCCTTTTCTTTCTAGAGTTTATTGTCTTCCCTCTTCCCCAGTTTTCATGATGCTCTCCTATTACTCTCAATATCAATTGCTATTTTATAAGCATCCCTTAAGGTTTTAGGGTTTTTATCTCTGAGTATATAGGACATTTTTCCATTGGAAACATTGATATAAGTAATGAGGCATACTTCCTCATCTAATCTTAAGACTTGGAAAAGTTTATTCATGGCCTTTTGAAATTTATTGTTAACATCAACCATACTCTCATTTGGGAACTTTTTAATGTTATTGAATTCATTTAACATGTATCCAGAATTAACATGTTCTCTATATTGTTCCCTAAAAGACTTTACAAATTCATCCCAAGAAGCAATACTATTATTAGGTAAATTTCTAAACCAATCCCTAGCATCTTGTCTTAATGACTGAACAAAAAGTTTCATAATAACATCCTCATTTTCAATATCAAAGTCAATTATCTTATCACTAAAATCTTTTAGATGCTCTTCATAAGTAACAACATTATTTCCACTGAACTTGGGGATTTTATCTCTTCCCTCATTCGGGATCACATTAGGGTGACCAAGAATAGCTTAAAAAAAAAAGAGCTTTGTATCTATTCATGTGGATAGGCCTTCTTTGGAAATTTCCAAGTTCATTATTACCACTTGGTCCAGTAACTCCTCCTTAATTTTGAATGAGTGGGGGAAAAATTTGCTTAAGGTTGGTGGTTTAAATGGTTGGGCCAGGACCACCAGGATGAGCGCTTGCACTTGGGCCAGAATTTTTATCATTCAAATTCAAACCAGAAGATTGCACTTTAGGATTAGCCCCTTGATTATTTAGGATTGGTCCAATACATTGCTTTTGTGGCTGTGATTCATGATAAACTAGCATAGAGCTACTTGTAGAAGTGTTAGTAGTAGCATTCAGAAAGGCTATCTTCATTCTAATATTTGCTGCAATAGCTTCTAATTCTATATTCTCTAGTTGTTTGGCCAAATCCTCTTTGGATTTTCTAGCTTGTTCCAACTCAAGATCAACTTGAGATGCTACTATAGGGATGGTCAAGTTTTTCTTAGGATCCTCTATAGTCACACCAACAACCTTTTGTTTACCTTTGTTGGGAACCTCCATTGTATTTGTCTTAAGCTTTGCATTCTGCTCAATCTCATATGGGAACAGTTGCCTGATGACAGGCCCACACTTCTCAAATTCATCCTTGTTAGGATTCAATATTTTATTTGGGTCTTTTTTCCTTAAATCATCAAGGTTACCAAACAATTTTGGATTCAAACCTTTGACTTCCTTACTCAGGCTTTTAACCTTAAGGTCATTCCTTTCGGTCTCAGCTAAGAGTTCCTCTCTTTCCACCAGTAAGTCATATATCTTTTGTCCAGTTTTTTTTTCTACTTCAGCTGTTTCCTTTTCTTGTTCTTTCCTTTTCCTTCTTAAAGCCATAATCTCATCTTGTAACTTATTAGAATCATATGAAGTTGTTTCAGTAGCAGAGGTGTCTTCTGGTGGAGCACGATTTTCTCCTACAGGAAAGAAACCTATTTCAATATTTTCTCCATCCCTGAAGGGATCAAATTTTGCATTATCTCTATAAGTGTTAGTTAACCCCACGGGTCCTACATCTTCAGATGAAGATGAATTTCTTTCTGGAATGGGAGTTTCCATCATTCCCTTAGAGGTATGGTGGGAATCATGTTTAGATGTACCTCTTTTGGACCATTGTTTCCTTTGAGGTGTAGGAGCTCCTCTCCAACATCCATTTCAGGATTCTCTCTGAAGTATGATCTATTATTCCTTTGTCAACTCATCTTACAGAATAGACAAATATTTTCATAATATTTAATGTGCAACATTGGAGTACACAGAGGTTAGAGTCACCACCTCTTTTTAGAGGAAAAATATAAATAAAGATTTAGTATCTTGTCCTGAACTAGGTTTTCCCTTTTAGCAATAAGTCAAAATGAAACTTAGAGAACAAGATTTCATGCTAATTCCTCACCTCACAATCTTAAGAAAATGCTCCTTCACTGTTCATATTATTGCAAATCAACTCTGTAGCTCTTCTTTAGAAATACACACCATATTAAGCCAGAGATTTTGTAGTAACCAGTCCCTCAATCTAAGACAAGATTCGTATCATTTTTAGGATCAAAACTTTCAAATAGTGTGCGATAACAGATAAACATAATAGAATTTCCTTTATGACTATGAGGAAAAATAGACTAATTCTCAATATTGCAAGGACAAACTCTTTAATGAACATGACTCTTAGAACATTACAATATTCCCCAGTGGAGTCACCAATTTGTTAGCACTTTTTCTTGCAGAATCAGTATATAGAAGTGAAAGATAGGCTCTTTAGTTCCCAATTTAGATTCTCACAGGGAAAAGGCTAATTAACAAGGATGAAAATCCTTCTACACTTTGGGCTCCACATGCCCAGGCGGGTGCACCTTCAACAGACTACTATCTTTCAGAAAGTATGACAGTGGATTAAAGATTGATTATCCTTCTTCTTTTTAAGACACTTCTCTTAGGAAGGCTAAACTATTGATTCTCTCTTCAAGGAATCACTAAAATGAATTGCACTAAATTAAATTATCTAGACATGTATTTCAGGTAATAGAAATATAATGATTGATTAATGTTTAACTGATGATAACAACCACTTATCAAAATTTGACCAGTGCCTAATCATGGGCCATAGAGTCAGAATAAAACATATATACACCAGGAATAATTAATTGAAACAAAAATAAAACCTCAGATGGAATGCCTTACAAACTATCTTCTCTCCCTCACACCCCTATATAAAATTCCTGCATAAACCCTAACCCTTTGTAATTATTTGCAAGATTTAAACCCTCCTTGAAAGCAACTCACAAATAATGACATAGCTACCTTATAACCAGTACATTTAAGATGCCTTAAAAATTAAACATACAAGATCTTATAGTAAATGTAAAAAGACATCATTGGTATCAAAATGTAGATTTCATTATATTTTTATTATTATAATCCTGATCTCAATACATTCAAATTGATTTAAAACCAGAGCCTAGACATAATTTAGAAGTCTGCCTTGCAGTCTTATTTTTACCATTATTTACAATATGCTACAACTTACTATATATAGCCAACACTAGTCATCTTAGAATCCTTAAAGATCAAGGATGAAACAAGCTTCGAATGAATAGGATAGACGACAAAACTTGGAGAATAACATGACAAAATAGCAAGTGGACAGAAAAATCACTTTTGTTACAAGATATTCCAACAGATTCTTTGTCCTGTGGCCACATGGTGATTGCGTTTAACCTGTAGTTTCTATGGGATATCCATGTGGAAATCACTTCCTCTAATGTTGATGATGTATGATATATGTTCTCAACTACATCAACTTCTCTGTTGTGCTTCGTCGTCCACTTGCATATCTTCTGTTTCACCCAAATCAGTTATTGTGTACCTGTCCTTCTAGGAAGTATACACTTCATCACTCAACCAAATGAAGCCAAGAAATTCATCTTTTCTACTATTTATTTACTTCCATGTGACATGTGATTTTTCTATCTCATCTGACCAGAATGTAAAGAATGACCTGGCCTTACTCACTATCTCAATTGTTTGAGCAAAAAGTAGGGTACTCTCCAAAGTTAGTATACTATTGGTTCTGGCTGCTAATGCTTCATTCATTTTCTGGTACCACAACCCCTCATCTTTGATGTTTCCTTTCTTACTAAAGTGGTTTGGTAACATTTCATACTTATCCTATGAGTACTCCCTTTTCAAAGTTAGCACCTTCCTCATGACCATGTCTCTTCTGATATCCATATCCAAAAGTAATTTTACACACTTGTGGGTGCCAGTTAGGACTATGTTAACATCATTAGTTTTCTTGCAAGAGGTGTGGAAGAATTTTAATTCCTCAGTTTTCCCTCTCCACTAGCTTACCAACTGATCCATATTGTCTTTGTTTTCATGGTATTCATTCATAATGTTGACAATCTTCTTACCTTGAGCGTAAATTGTAGTAGGTACTACTTCATGAGTACAATGCATAAGAGCACTATGTATTTTATCTACATACCTCTACTTTACCCATGCTTCTGCCTCTCTAAAGGCCACAAATTTCTCTACCTATTCTTTCTTCTACCTTTCTAATTCTGCTCTTGCAGCTTTCAGCATTGCCATTTCCTATTCTAGTTCCTCTAGGGTGGTGGAAGTAGATGGTGTAGGGGAAGGAGAGTAGGTGATGATGGGAGTTGATGAGGAAGGTTGGTGGGGTCCTTGTACAATCCTCATTTGAGACATTATTTGAATTGTTTGCCTCCCGTCCAGAAATGCTATTCTGCGATCCTTTTGTAGGGATTTAACTCTTTCATCATTGTATGCTTTTAATACAAATTCATACTTTTGGTTCAGGATATTATAAGCCTATTTCTCCTTTTCAGCTACCTTCAAACTCACATTAGTAGTTTGAAAAAGAAGGTTAGCTACCTCAATACCTGAGGTATCATAAACCCTTTTAACAATGAGGCTTCTTGTATCCTCAGTTTGATCATCTTCTTTCATTCTTCTTTTTTCCTTCTTTTTCAAGGACCATATTGCCAAAGCTGCATGATCATCACTAAACTGGGCACCAATTGATGCTCTATTAGTGCTCAATGGTTTTGCCTCCTTTTCTACCAGCATAAAAAACTACTGCATCATCCAAATCCCACTGGGGTAGGATAAGGACTCCCTATTTCTTTATGCATTTGTTGGGCAATGTAAGAAGCATAGTCAAAAACTACTGATAGGTGGGGATGAAGAATCTAAACCACTATGAGCATTATATGGATAGGCATTGTTGTCTCTTCATCTTCTCCTAGAACTTGGCACAAGGCACTATACATTTTCTTGGCCTTTCCATTGAAATAATCCAACTTAAATGGTTCTGGTGTGTTAGGCCCTACTACAATCAAGTGCCCTATCTTGTTAAAGTATCCTTTCAAGGCTTCATTTTGTTAGTATTCCCTTTGTGTTTGGTATACTTACTTAAAATAATTGAAATCAATATCATCCATCTGTATTGAAGTATCACTCAACTTTGAAATTCTTTTGATTTCAATGACTGTGACAGTCAACAACACATTTCCTTGTGTATCCCTAACAACCCTAGATACTTTGTCATAAGTATTGGCTATCAGGGTGAACAAATTTGTATCCATAAACACCTCGGGTGCTATCAAATTTCCCATGTCTAAGTCCTATATGTTACAATCTGGGGTATGAGCGTTCCTTTGGCTATAGGTTGTTCTAAATAGAGTTAGACCATTCAGACTAGTTTTAACATCTTTGGCCCACCTAGCCCTGTCATATAAACCCTCTCCTACTTTAAAGTGGGGATGCATTAGTAGTATTATTTTAATTTGGGTTGCATCACCCATGGATCTTTTTATTTGTTGCAATAGATCCTCTCTAACATTTCTCTTCTGGTAATCTACCTCTCTAGAGTGTTCAATCATAGGGGCCATTTTGAACCTAGGGCTTTTTTGCTGACATGAAATTCAAAATTTGAAACGATAATTCTGAAAGCCTTTTGAGTTGAAAATCTTACTAGAAACCTGAATTTTTTCTGTATTAGAGAAGATTTACCCATTCTGCAATTCTATCGTGAGTAGTTAAATATCTCTGCAATTTTGTTTCTTTGCTCAGATAATTCTGGTGAGTTATGGTGACTTCAAGCTGAAACAATGAATTATACTGCTTCAATCAAATCAATGTTTCACATTGAATTGAACCAAAATAGCCACACATTCTGCAATCAATTTTCCTTATTCAAATCCGTGGCTTAACGGCCCACTCAAAATCATTTTGGTAACTTTGAATATGAGCCATAGATTTCAAGAAACACCTCCTTCATCTGATGGCCCTCTTATTTTTCTAGAAACAACTATTCATTTGGGACACATGTCTGCATGAATTAATCACTTACATGATAGATGTTGTGCTTCTTCTCCTTAAGAGATTAATTCCACCGTCAAATTCATCTTAACCTATCTGGAAGTTATCTCACTTTGAGTTTACTAACTGTGACTGCAACATCATCATCTAGGACACGCGTCATCACGGCTTAATTGCTTATCCATTAGATCTCAAGCACTTTACCTTCAAGCGATTAAGCTGACTGTCTATCTTTTCACATTTGCAACCTTGTTCACATGATAACTATGCTATACAAGACCCAACTTTTATGCCACACATCATCACGGCTTAATCGCTTATCCATTAGATCTCAAGCATCTTTGAGATAATCCATTAAGTCATCCATTGCATTAGAAAAAATTTATTTGTACTTTAGTCATCGTCAGCTCAGAATACCCAGGTCCACCAACTACCACATGTCTTCACCGCTTAATGGCTTGATTGATGGATGTCATGCATCTTGCCTTTAATAAATTAAGCCAACCGTTAGATCTCTCTAAACTTTAATCACCTTTATGCTACCTACGATAGGACCCACATTATTTCCTTTGACATGCATCAGCACCACTTAATTGCTTACATGATAGATGATGTGCATCTTGGGACTAAGTGATTAAGTCTACTGTTGATTCTTTCAGGATCTGCCCAGTGATTAACTAAGAACCTTCACGACTGTCAGACCCACCAAAGACACATGGCATCAATTCTTAATGTCTTACCTGATAGATGTTGATTGGTTTGAGATTAAGCTATTAAGCGAGTTGTCCGATTAAAACAAACTCGCACGACGGATAATAACTTTAATTAAAACATCATGAGACTATGGACTTAGGGAATAATGTAAGATCATGGTGTTAGGATTAAAAACTTTAGTAAACATGACCGCTTTAAAACAAACCCATTCGAGACATGAATTAAGTGAAAAAGGTTACGTGAAATTAGAAAGCATTTCAATGCTTAGGGTTTTTATGACCAAAATTACACTAGGAGACATGAAACAAGGGTTTTTTAGCATTTCCAAATAGGTTGAGGGTTAGAAAAAAACTTGTAGAAGCATGAGAACAATTTTAACCATGATTTTAAATCTTTGGATAACATGAATGACATGAGACTTCATAATTTTATGAGGCATATTCTAAACAGGAAATAGTACCAACAGTGGCTCTCTCTGAGGATGTTTAAATGCCAGGTTATAGTAAGAACCATAGATCTCTGGGGAGGTATACCACAAACCAGACTAACCTATTACTGGAAACAAACACACAATAGAAAGAAAACACACCTATACATATAATACATACTTCTATGCATGGAAAAGAAGATCTAATTGAAGATTTTTTTCAAAAACTATCCATGCACTGGCAATTCCTATTCTTTATTGTCCAGATTCTTGAGGAAATAAGAATCTTTTCCAAAAATCTGGGATATGAAAAAAGGCCCCATCCATAATGACTCAAACTTTTTATGTTTTCCTTTGTCTTTAGCCCTGGTATTCTATTGCAATACAAAATCACCAGGCTAAAACTTTCTTTCATCTTCCCTTCTATCAAAAAGATACTTCATTTTTTGTTGTCATTTGACATTTTCTCTTTGGCTTTCTCTCCTTATTTCATCCAATTCTACCAACTAAACCATCCTTTCTTCCATGGGTTCAGAAACTTCCATTTCTTCATATTGTATAAACTTATAGATTGGGAGGAGATTGTTGACAGGCATTCTTTATTGAACACCATAAACAAACTCAAAGGGAGATTTTCCAGTGGCCTTTTTGACAGTGATTCTATCCGCCCAAAGGGCAAGTTTCAATTTTATATGCCAAGCTCTTTTATTTCCTTCTAAGATCTTTTGAAAAATTTGTAAGATACTCTTGTTGCTGGATGCCCCCTATTCATTGGGTTGAGGATGGTATGGGGATGAATAAGACATAACAATTCCCATATCATAGAAAAAATTAGTAAATTCTTCAGACCTGAAGCACATGGCATTATCCATCACCAACTTGAGGGGAACACCAAATCTTGTAATTACATTATCCATCAGAAAGTTAATGACCATAGTGCTTGTTCTTTTTTAGTTAGAATTGCCTCCACCCATTTTGTAAAATAATCAGTTACCAACATAATCCAGCTATGGCCTCCACTTGATTTTTTAGAAAAATCTCCTATGAAGTCCATTCCCCATATAGAAAAGGGGGCCTCTGCTACTACAGGGTTCAAAAGTAAATCTCCTGAATACTTCATCTTACTTGAGAATCTTTGGCATGGCTCACATTTCTTGACCATATTGTAAGCATCTTGGAACAAACATGGCCAATAGTATCTAGCTCTCAAAATTTTATGAGCTGTTGACCTAGCAGAATAGTTCCGTCCACACATTCCAGCATGCATTTCCTTCAACATCTTCTCTGATTGACCTTTGTCAAGACATAGTAGCAGGATTCCATCTCTATTTTTCCAAAACAAGTCTCCATGCAACAAAACATATTTATGAGCTTGCAGTCTCAAACTCCTCCTTTGGTTGTCATTTAGGTTATCTAGACATTAAGCATTTTTCAGAAGATATACAATATTAGCATACCAGTGTTGCATTTCAATACTTGTCAAGAAATGCTCATTTGTATCAACATTGTTAACTTGGACCAAATCCAAATTTTCTTCTATCATCAATTTTTCCAATCCTAATCCCCTCACCAACTTAGTGATTTGGATGTCTAGATAAAACTCTTGAATTTTGTTTATCCATTTACATCTTTTTCCTGTTACTTCATTATGAACAAAAATGTCCTTGATAGTAGCATGAGGAACATAAGAATTTGCCTTTGCACATACCAAATAGGGCCTGAAAGCCTTGACTGTCTTTACCAGATCATAGGATTGTTTCTCCATCAAGTGATAGTTTAACTCAGCTGACTGCAATGACTTGCTAAAAATTGCAATGGGATGTTCAAATCCCTCACCATCCTTTTGCAATAAGACTGCTGCAATAGTATGGAATGAAGAAAAAGTAAACAAAGAAAAGGGCTTGGTGTAATCAGGGGATACAAGGAATGGTGCTTCTTGAATATCTTTTTTTTCATTTTTTTGAAAGTTGACTGTGCTTCCTAGTCCTATTCAAACTTTACATTTTTCTTCAGCAATTTGACAATAGGCTTGACTAGTTCTACAAAGTTGGCAATGAATCTCCTAACAAAATCAATTTTCCCTAGAAAAGATTGTATGCCCTTTAAGTTATTGGGAGCAAGTACCTTTGAATGGCTTCAACTCTTTCAGGATCTATCCTTACTCCCTCTTTTGATACTATGTGTCCCAGGAGTTTTCCCTCAGTAACAACAAAGTGACACTTTTTTGGGTTTAAAGACACCCCATATTCCAGTGCTTTTATTTTCACTTTCTCCAAGTAATTGCAATGATCCTCTACCCTTTTTGAAAAGGCTATCAAATCATCTTGGTACACTACCATCAGAACATCTATAAGGTATTTGAAAGCTACATCCATCGCCCTTTGAAAAGTTGCACCAGCATTTTGCAACCCAAATGGCATATGAGCATACACATAAATGCCCCAAGAAGTAGTAAATGTTGTTTTGAATTGCTCAGATTCTTTAACCAACACCTGATTGTACCCTGAGAATCCATCCATCATAGACAAAAAATCACACCCAGTGAGTTTATGCAACATAGCCTCCATGTTAGGTAGTCCATAGTTATCCTTCAATGAGGCCACATTCAGATTTCTGAAATCAACACACAATCATATGTCCCCATTTTTCTTTCTTACAGGGACTAATTTAAAATCCCATGATGAATGTCTTATTGGCTTAATTATACCTGCATCTCTTAGTTTCATCAACCCTACCTACATTTTGGTACCCAGTAGGGGATTAATGGGCCTTTGTTTTTGTTTGAATGGTTCAATACCTTGCTTCAAATGGATATCATGCTGAAATAAGTCTTTTCTATAAGCTTTCAAATCCTCATAGGACCATGCAAATACATGCTTATATTTCTTCATAAATTTTATTAAATTTTGTCTCACATTGTTATCCAATTTTTTACCAACATAGACTAATTGGGGAGATGTTTCAGATCCCAAATTAGCTTCCTCTAAATCTCCCACCTTGGCATTGGACTTCTGAGTCATATAATTATCATTTATGCTAAACATGCCTTCTATTTCAACCAACCCTTTGAGAATGTGATTAGTATCCAATTGGATGACCTCTTGATCAAAGATATACTCCTTATTGTCCACAACTGACACTAGAGATTCACAATCAATCTTCTGACCATCATATTGATCTACACACTGGGTAAACCTGAGGATATCATCATCATCCTCAAATACTTTCCAATTATGAATATTGTCAGGGACTATAGGCCTACTTTTTATTTCAACCATAGACATACCAATAAGAGTAGCATCATTATTTTCAAGGCAAGATTTGCCAAGAAATCTACCATTATGTTGTTGGATCTCTCTATCCATAGGATATTGAAAGCATCAAAGAATTCTATCCTATCCCAGAAAGCATACTTGTACAATTTTAATCTATCATCTGTAGAAGCATAATGCTCCCTAATATGAGATATAATTAACTATTAAACACTTAATACCATTCTTGATAGCAATATCCATTCCCAAGATTAAGGCTTCATACTTAGTAGTATTTTTTGTGCACTGAAAAGTAAGCAGGAAAGAGTACTTGAAGGTGATACCTAATGGGGAAATAAACAAAAATCCTGCTCCAAATCCTTCCTTTGAGCATCCTCCATCAAAGTACATTTTCCATAGTCCATCTTGTTGCAAAAAAAATTCATCCATAATTGGGTCAGTGTTCTTCAACTGTGGCTTGATTTCTTCAATTGTAAATTTTCCATATCGACATTCACACAACAATTCAATTAATAAAGTAGAACCACTTCCACCATGACAGATGACCAGGGTTCTCTGTAAAACTTGACCTCATGTCCATTTACAGGGATAGTTGCATAGGATAAATCTAACTACATTTTTCCACCTACTGCTACTACCCACTGCCTTGATAGAAGCATACCATAATATGGTTTGGTGTCCAGTATGACTATATCCATTCTGTAAGTTGCTTTAGGGAAAGCAACAATTTTTACCTTAATGCCTTTCAGTGTTCCTATCACAGGAACTTCCTTGTTGTCCATAGCATAACAACTTCCACCAGATGTAGTGACCTGGAGGTCCAATTTCTTCATAACATGATAAGACATCACATTTGTTGCAACTCCAGAATCAATCATGCAGTTTTTCATCAAGAAAATATTAACCATTAAGGTGACATAGAATGGGTCATCAGATAATGGTTCTTGGGTGATTATATTTCCAATACAGATATTAGAAAATTCTTTTCTTTTTTTTTTCCTTTCACTAGTGGACTGTCTTCTCTAGTATCATTTGGTGTCAAAGGTATTTCCTCTTGGTTGGGAACAGATACATCATCTATCCCTTTTAAAAGTGCCAGAGCTACTTCTTTGTGCTCTTTTATTTTCAGCATTTCCATGAGTGGGACTAAGATTTTCATCTAGATCAGAGCATGTTTCATGTCAAAAAGGGGAAATTCAGAGGATATATCCCTCATCCTTTTCACTTTATTGGATTTCTGATTGGGTACTATTTCCTCTTTTTCTCCTTCCCCTCCAACATGATTAGAAGAAGGTCCTGATTGTTTCCCACACTTATCATCATTATCATCCTTAGCATGAAAATCCTCAATAACTTGAGGTGAATCTTTTATGACATAGACACGGGGAGACTTGCCTTGAGATGGTTGTACTATTCTATTTCTCAGGTTGTATGCATTTTCATGCTTGATTAATTGCTGCAACAGTCAAAGACCTTTTTTCCTTATCAGTGGGAGTTCTGAAATGAGAATGTGAGTTGTCACTGTTCAAGCTTAAAATTGTCACCCTAACTCAGGCATTAGGGGTACACGACAATTCCATCCTAACCATGGAAACCTCTCCTAGCTGTGGGTAGACTATGAGTGAAGAGGAATCTCTAGATTCCAGGCCGGTTCCTATAAAATATGGTATATCACTTCTTGATTTAAAACTAAACTGGGAAAAGGAGAAAAGAGGTTTGTAACTAAACTTGCATAATAGAAAGGTGATACACTAAGGATATTCAGACTTTTTTTGAAGTTTTAAACTGACTTATACTTATCATATTCTGATGGATATTTAGATTATCATTCACTGATCAATACATAGGCTAATTGAAAGGGAATAACTAAGGTTTTCACCACAAGCAATACTTCTCCCATTAACAATATGCACTTTCCACAAAAGGCTTATATTTCTGCAATATAGAATAGGAATCGCTATAATTCACTAGTATATATTTGCAAAAGCATTACTCTTACATGCAGAAAATTGAAAACAGGAAATCTGAGCAATGATCACAACAAGAAATATGTGTATGTAAGGCAATTGTATTCTCCTCCAAA
>MU226934.1:1253696-1264772 GCA_018584345.1 Thuja plicata
GATAATAAATGTAGTAAGTGAATGCAAACCATCAAAACCTGTAAGATAGTGTTAACTGGGTAACATGTATATGCAAATTTCTCTTTTAGTGCCTATTGTGTTGTATGATTAGATTTTGGATAACAGTCACTTCCCACTGTGTTTATAGTTGCTTGTGAAATATTTTCAATGTGATCACTTTGATAGGGTGGATTTTGTAATTGATTTATAAAACAAGAATTATCTTTTGTACACAAATTATTAGAAGATTATGCAATATCAAAAAACCATGGATATGGTTTTTTACTATGAACATATTGATAGCAGGGCCTTCTTGTTCTCTTTCTTCTATTTGATCAAACAGAGCCTAGGCTACTACACATTGATAAGAAGAGTGTGGCATATTGCAAGCATCACACTAGGGAGTGTTCTCAACATAGTTGGCACTGTTCCTTTTTAGGGGATTTGGGGTTTCCTTGGATTTTGGGTTATCTTGTCCATCAGGGACCGGTTTCCCATCACTCCAATTTGTCTTATAAGGGTAATCTCTTAGGTTAGGCTATTTGTCAAATCTTTGATTAGTGTATTTATTATCACGGTATCCTCCTTTATCATTTTTATCCATTTTGGCAGCAAGGTCCTTCACTGTACTCACCAGTTTATCCACTATATTGTCTTCTTTGACATTTTTTTGGCTGACCCCTTTTCTTTCCAAAGTTTATTGTCTTCCCTCTTCCCCTGTTTTCCTGATGCTCTCCTATTACTCTCTATATCAATTTCTATTTTATAAGAATCCCTTAAGGTTGTAGGGTTTTTAACTCTCTATAGATAGGAAATTTTTCCATCATCAACATTGATATAAGTAGTGAGCCATACTTCCTCATCTAACCTTAAGACTTGGAAAAGTTTATTCATGGCCTTTTGAAATCTACTGTTAAAATCAACCATACTCACATTTGGGAAATTTTTAATGTTATTGAATTTATTTAACATGTATCCAGAATTTACATGTTCTCTATATTGTTCCCTAAAAGACTTTACAAATTCATCCCAAGAAGCAATACTATTATTAGGTAAATTTCTGAACCAATCCCAAGCATCTTCTCTTAATGACTGAACAAAAAGTTTCATAACAACATCCTCATTTTCAATCTCAAAGTCAGTTATCTGATCACTAAGAGCTTTTAGATGCTCTTCACAAGTAACAACATTATTTCCAATGAACTTGGGGATTTTATCTCTTACCTCATTGGGGATCACATTAGGGTGACCAAGAATACCTTAAAAAAAAAAGAGCTTTGTATCTGTTCATGTGGATAGGCCTTCTTTGGAAATTTCAAAGTTTATTATTACCACTTGGTCCAGTAGCTCCTCCTTGATTTTGAATGGGTGGGGGAAAAAATTGCCTAAGGTTGGTTGTTTGAATGATTGGGCTAGTAACACTAGGCTGAGCACTTGCACTTGGGCCAAAATTTTTAACATTCGAATTCAAACCAGAAGATTGCACTTTAGGACCAGCCCCTTGATTATTTGGGTCTAGGCTAACAGATTACTTTTGTGGCTATGACTCATGATTAACTGATGCTTACAGAAGTGTTAGTAGTAGCATGTAGAAAGGCTATCTTCATTCTCATATCTATTGAAACAACTTCTAACTCTAACTTCTCAAGTTGTTTGGCCAAATACTCTTTTTCTTTTCTAGCTTGTTCCAAATCAAGATCAACTTGAGATGCTTCTATAGGGATGGTCAAGTTTTTCTTAGGATCCTCTATAGTCACACCAACAGCCTTTTGTTTGGCTTTGTTAGGAATCTCCTTTGTATTTGTCTTAAGCTTTGCATTCTACTCAATCTCATATGGGAACAGTTGCTTGATGACATTCCCTTCCTTCTCAAATTCATCCTTGTTAGGATTCAAACATTTAACTTCTTGACTCAGGATTTTAGCCTTAAGGTCATTCCTTCTGGTCTGAGCTAAGAGCTCCTCTCTTTCCACTATTAAGTCATATATCTTTTGTCCACATTTTTTTTCTACTTCAGCCATTTCCTTTTATTCTTATTTCTTTCTCCTTCTTAAAGCCCTAATCTCATCTTGCAACTTATCAGAATCATATGAAGTTGTTTTAGTAGCAGAGGTCTCTTCTGGTGGATGAGGATTTTCTTCTGTAGGAAAGAAACCTATATCAGTATTTTCTCCATCCCTGAAGGGATCAAAGTTGTCATTAGCTCTGTTAGTGTTAGTTAATCCCATGGGTCCTGCATCTTTAGATGAAGATGATTTTCTTTCTCGAATGAGAGTTTCCATCATCCCCTTAGAGGTATGGTGGGAATCATGTTTAGATGTACCTCTTTTGGACCATTGTCTCCTTTGAGGTGTATGGAGCTCCTCTCCAACATCCTTTTCAAGATTTTCTCTAAAGTATGATCTAGTATTCCTTTTTCGACTCATCTTAAAGAATAGTCAAATATTTTCAAAATTTTTAATGTGCAACACTAGATTACACAGAGGTTAGAGTCGCCACCTCTTTTTAGAGGAAAAATATATATAAAGATTGAGTATCTTGTCCTGACTGAGGTTTTCCTTTTAGCAATAAGTCAAAATGAAACTTAGAGAACAAGATTTCATGCTAATTCCTCACCTAAAAATCTTACGAAAATGACCCTTCACTGTTCATATTATTGCAAATCAACTCTGTAGCTCTTCTTCAGAAGTACACACCATATTAAGCCAGAGATTTTGTAGTCACCAGTCACTAAATCTGAGATAAGATTCGTACCATTTTTAGGATCAAAACTTTCAAACAGTGTGTGATAAAAGATAAATAGAATAGACTTGCCTTTATAACTAAGGAAAAATAGACTAATTCTCAATATTGCACAGACAAACTCTTTAATGAACATGACTCTTAGAACATTACAATATTACCCAGCGGAGTCCCAAATTTGTTAGCACTTTTTCTTGCAGAATCAGTATATAGAAGTGAATGCTA
Source organism: Thuja plicata (assembly GCA_018584345.1). Taxonomy (NCBI): domain Eukaryota; kingdom Viridiplantae; phylum Streptophyta; class Pinopsida; order Cupressales; family Cupressaceae; genus Thuja; species Thuja plicata. The sequence continues at coordinate 1,256,664 of MU226934.1, forward strand.
GACTCTTTAGTTCCCAATTTAGATTCTCGTAGGGACAATGCTAATTAACAAGGATGAAAATCCTTCTACACTTCAGGCTCCACATGCCCAGGCGGGTGCACCTTCAACAGACTACTATCTTTTAGCAAGTATGACAGTGGATTAAGGATTCATTATCCTTCTTCTTTTTAAGCCACTTGGCTTAGGAAGGATAGCATATTGATTCTCTCTTGAAGGAATCACTAAAATTAATTGTACTGAATACAATTATCTAGACATGTATTTCAGGTAACAAAAATATAAATATTGATTAATATTTGATTGATGATAACAACTACTTATCATAATTTGGCCAGTGCCTAATCATGGGCCATAGAGTCAGAATGAAACATATATACACCAGGGATAATTAATTGAAACAAAAATAAAACCTCAGATGGAATGCCTTACAAACTATCTTCTCACCCTCACACTCATGTATCAAATTCCTACATAGACCCTAACCCTATGTAATTATCTGCAAGATTTAAACCCTCCTTGAAAGCAACTCACAAATAATGACATAGCTACCTTATAACCAGTACATTTAAGATGCCTTACAAATTAAACATACAAGAGCTTATAGTAAATGAAAAAATACATCACTGGTATCAAAATGGAGATTCCAATGTATTTTTATTAATATAAGCCTGATCTCAATACATTTAAATTGATTAAAAACTAAAGCCTAAACACAATTTAGAAGTCTGCCTCACAGTCTTATTTTTACCATTATTTACAATATGCTACAACTTACTATATATAGCCATCACTAGTCATCTTAAAATCCTTAAAGATAAAGGATTCAACAAGCTTCAGATGACTAGGCTAGAAGACAAAACTTGGAGAATAACAGGACAAAATAGAAAGTGGACAGAAAAACTACTTTTGTTACAAGATATTCCAACAGATTCTTTCTCTTATGGCCACATGGTTATTGCACTCTCCCTGTAGTGACTAGGGGATAGCCATGTGGAAATCACTTCCTCTGATGTTGATGATGTATGATATCAATTCTCAACTGCATCAACTGATCTGTTGTGCTTCCTCGTCCACTTGCATATCTTCTCTTTCACCCAGATCAGTTATTGTGTTTGTGATCTTCCAGGAAGTATACACTTCATCACTCGGCCAAATGAAGCCAAGAAATTCATCTTTTCTACTATTGATTTCCTTCCATGTGACATGTGCTTTTTCTATCTCATTTGACCAGAATGCAAAGAATGACCTGGCCTTACTCACTATCTCAATTGTTTTAGCAAAAAGCATGGTACTCTCCAAAGTTAGTATACTATTGGTTCTAGCTGCTAATGCTTCATTCATTTTGCGGTACCAAAACCCCTCATCTTTGATGTTTCCATTCTTCCTAAAGAGGTTTGGGAACATTTCATACTTATCCTGTGAGTACTCCCTTTTCAAAGTTATCACCTTCCTCATGACCATGTCTCTTCTGATATCCATATCCAAAAGTAATTTTACACACTTGTGGGTGCCAGTTAGGACTATGTTAACATCATTAGTTTTCTTGCAAGAGGTGTGGAAGAATTTTAAGTCCTCTATTTTCCCTCTCTACTGGCTCACCAACTGATCTAGATTGTCTTTTTTTTCATGGTATTCGTTCATAATGTTGACAATCTTCTTACCTTGAGCCTAAATTGTAGTAGGTACTACTTCATGAGTGCAATGCATAAGTGAATTGTGTATTTTATTTGCATACCTCTGCTTTACCCATGCCTCTGCCTCTCTGAAGGCCACATATTTATCTACCCATTCTTTCTTCTGCCTTTCTTATTCTTCTCTTGTAGCTTTCAACATTACCCTTTCCTGTTATAGTTCTCTAGGGTGGTGGAAGTAGATGGTGCAGGGGAAGGAGGGTAGGTGATTATGGGAATTGATGAGGAAGGCTGGTGTGGTCCTTGTGCAATCTAGGCATTATTTTTCCTATTTGCCTCCCTTCTAGAAATGCTATTCTGACATCCTTTTGCATGGATTTAACCCTTTCATCATTGTATGCTTTTAATACAAATTCATACTTTTTCTTTAGGCTATTACAAGCCTCTTTCTCCTTTTTAGCTACCTTCAAACTCAAATTGGCAGTTTGAAAAACAAGGTTAGATACCTTTATATCTGAGGTATCAGAAACTCTTTTAACAATGAGGCTTCCTGTATCCTCAATTTGATCATCTTCTTTCATTCATCTTTTGTCCTTTTTCAAGGACCATATTGCCAAAACTGCATGAAATTCATTAAACTAGGCACCAATTGATGCTCCAGTAGTGCTTAATGGTTTTGCCTCCTTTCTAATAGCATAAAAAATTACTGCATCATCCAAATTCCATAGGGGTAGGATAAGGACTCCCTATTTCTTTACCAACTCCCTGCCCTCTTCACGAGTGATTTTGTCAAATTTGGTCATTAAATTTTGTTTGACCTCCTTTTCAATATCATCCTTGGGATGATTTGGTTGGGCTTCTTGTAGCCTCTGGCACTTATGTTTGAACTCATCAATTTCGGTTGTTCATAGAAATTGAATAACGGCCCTAGCCTTGACAAAATTGTCATATGATATGAACTCCTCACTGGCCTATTTGGTTACAGGATCTAGCTCTTTACATTTAAACTCTACTACTATGAGATCAACAGTTGTATGCCTAGGTGCCTTAGGCATTCCTTCTTGTAGCTCCTATGCAATGATAAAGACTCTCCCTGTGTTTCCCATTTGGATCAATTTCTCAGCAATAGCCTGGTCATCTATATGTATAGGGGACTTGGATGGAGAGTATAACTCACTTTCTTGCTCTTTTCCTTCTACTCTCTGTTTCTTGGGAGATAGAAACTTTTGGGCACTGGCATCTGCCAGCCTTTTACCTTTCTGATCATAAGTCTTGTCAATTTTGGGCACAATAGTGCTATACCCCCTTCTCTTGTATACTACGTAATTCCCTAGTGGGACTACCCTTCCTTGTGAAAGTCTGCTTAAGATGGCTTGAGACTTGTCTTGCTCAGCTTCCATTATTCTTTGTTTCTTCTCACTAAGGATCTGCATGATACCCTTGAATAATGTCATTAGGGAATCAATCTTGTTGGCCCAAGGGAAAAATTATTTCAAAGGATCATAAGACTTATCAAAATTGTGGACAAAGTCCAAATATTTCTTGTACACTAGCCATTTCTCTTTCCTGACCTCCTAGTACATCAGATCAAAAAAATTTCAAACAATATCCTCGGGGAAATTAAACTGGTGCTCTAATGTCAAGCACTTGGTTCTCTTTCTAAACATGCCCATTATGAAATCTTCATTATCTGCACACCTGGATATAGACTTTGCTAGATGATAGGGCTCGAAATATCTGTCAAACTGTTTCCACCCAGGATTTACTATGATGAAATGATGGGCTCTTGTAAGGGTAGGGGAAATGCTTCACTTCATTTTTCCTATTAGGGATTCCTCTTGTAGTCCACCCAAGTGTCTCATAATTTCTGCAATTCCAATCTTCAATGGGACTCTATAGGGCAACACATTGGGGGTTCCCCTGAATCCATAAACCCTTGTTACTGTAGAAATAGGGTATAAAATCAAATCTCCCCAATTGTGGGAAAATTTTTAACTCTAGGGAAAACTCCATAGGTCTCAGTAATTTCATCATATCTATATGGATCCTTGCATATTGTCTTGATAATAATGACTTAAGCCTAGTAGAAAAATCCCTGTCAAAGTATACATAATTGGCATCTTTTCTATCTCATGACAGATCAACACTCCACATTTGAACAAGCAAATCCTCATTACCTTGGAGCCTAGTTAGGTCCATCTCATCCTCAAAGAAGTCAGCACTATTGAACAAAAACATGTGCATCATAAGGGAATACCACCCCATTGGTTTGAGTATATTGACGTCTTGGATACCTACTAGACCTTCATGCATTTTTTGGGCAATGTAAGAAGCATAGTCAAAACCTACTAACATGTGGGGATGAAGAATCTGAACCACCATGAGCATTATATGGACAAGCATTATTGTCTTTTCATCTTCTCCTATAACCTGGCACATGGAAGTATACATTTTCTTGGCCTTTCCATTGAAATAATCAAACTTAAATGGTTTTGGTGTGTTAGGCCCTACTACAATCAAGTCCCCTCTCTTCTTAAATTATCCTTTCAAGGCCTCACTTCTATAGTATTCCCTTTGTGTCTGGTATACTTCCTTAAAATAATTGAAATCAATATCATCCATCTATACTGAAGTATCACTCAAACTAAAAATTCTTCTGATTTCCTCCACTATGACAGTCAACAACACGTTTCCTTGTGTATCCCTAACAACCCTAGATACTTTGTCATAAGTATTGGCTATCAGGGTGAACAAATCTGTATCCATGAACACCCTAGGTGACATCAAATTTCCCACATCTAAGTCCCATATGTTACAATTTGGGGTAGGAGCATTCCTTTGGCTGTAGGTAGTTCTAAACAGAGTTAGACCCTTCAGACTGGTTTTAACATCTTTGGCCCACCTACCCATGTCATATAAACCCTCTCCTACTTTAAAGCGGGGATGCATTGGGACTATTCTTTTAATTTGGGTTGCATCACCCGTGGATCCTTTTAATTGTTGCAATAGATGCTCTCTAACATTTCTCTTCTGGTAATCTACCTCTCTAGAGAGTTCAATCCTAGGGGCCATTTTGAACCTAGGGATTTTTCGCTGAGATGAAATTCAGATTTTGAAATGATAATTCTGAAAGCCTTTTGAATTGCAAATCTTACTAGAAACCTGAATTTCTCTACATTAGAGAAGACTTTCCCATTCTACAATTCTATCGTGAGGAGATGAATATCTCTACAATTATGTTTCTTTGCTCAGATAATTTTGGTGAGTTATGGCAACTTCAAGCTGAAACAATGAATTATACTGCTTCAATCAAATCAATCTTTCACATTGAATTGAACTAAAATGGTGACACGTTCTGCAATCAATTTGCCTACTTCAAATTTGCAACTTAAAGGCTCACTGAAACTCGTTTTGGTAACCTTGAATCTGAGCTGTAGATTGTAAGAAACACCTGCTTCATCTGACAGTGCTCTTCTTTTCCTAGAAACAACTACTCATTTGGGACACGTGTCTGCATGACTTAATCACTTACATGATAGATGTCGTGCTTCTTCTCCTTAAGTGATTAAGTCCACTGTCAGATTCATCTTAACCTGTTTGGAAGTTATCTCACTTTGAGTTTACTAACTACGGCTACAATGTCATCATCTAGGACACGTGTCATCATGAATTAATCTCTTATCCATTAGATCTTGAGCACTTTACCTTCAAGTGATTAAGCTGACCGTCGATCTTTTCACATTTGCAACCTTATTAACATGATAACTATGTTGTACAGGACCCACCTTTTATGCCATACATCATCATGACTTAATCACTTATCCATTAGATCTCAAGCATCTTTGAGATAAGCCATTAATTCATCCATTGGATGAGAAACAATTTATCTGTACTTTAGTCATCTCCAGCTCAGAATACCTGGGTCCACCAACTACCACATGTCTTCACCACTTAATCGCTTGACTGATAGATTTCATGCATATTTCCTTTAAGAGATTAAGCCAACCATTAGATCTCTCTAAACTTTAATCACCTTTATGCTTCCTACGACAGGACCCACATTTTTTCCATTGACATGCGTCAGCATTGCTTAATCGCTTACATGATAGATAATGTGTATCTTGGGACTAAGCAATTAATTCTACTGTTGATTCTTTCAGGATCTGCCCACTAATTAACTGAGAACCTTCACGACCATCGGACCCACCAAAGACACATGGCATCATGGCTTAATGGCTTACCTGATAGATGTTAATTGGTTTTAGATTAAGCTATTAAGCGGGCCGTCCGATTAAAATAAACTTGCATGATGGATAATAACTTTAATTAAAGCATCATCAGACTATGGAATTAGGGAATAATGTAAGACCATGGTGTTAGGATTAACAACTTTAGTAAACATGACCACTTTAAAATGAACCCATTCGAGACATGACTTAAGTGAAAAAGGTTACGTGAAATTAAAAAGTATTTCAATGCTTAGGGTTTTTATGACCAAAATTACACTAGGAGACATGAAACAAGGGTTTTTCATCATTTCCAACTAGGTTGAGGGTTAGAACAAAACTTGCAGAAGCATGAGAACAATTTTAACCATGATTGTAAATCTTTGGATAACATGAATGACAAGAGACTTAAAAATTTTTCCAGGCATATTATAAATAGGAAATAGTACCAATAGGGACCATGAGGTTCTCAACAAGAAACTCACATTGGTGACTATTTTTAGGCATAGTAATGAAATACCCAATGGTAGCCATTGCATAAAAAAATTTATTGTTTGTTCATGGAAATTGTAGGAACTAAATCTCTATGAAGTATTTTTTCAAGTTTTTAGCTAGAAATCTAAATGGAATTATTTTTTCATCCTTTGTTTTTTATTCATCATTAACTTGTTTGATTACCCACCGTGAATCACTGAAGACTAGGAGACTCATGATCTCCCATATGATAGCTAGATAAATTCCTATAACCTAAGCTTCATATTCTATAATATTGTTTTTACACTCAAAGGTCAATTTGTATAACTTTGGTAAATAATCTCCCTATGGTGTAACAAATAAGATGCCTGACCTTGATCCTTTCTAAGTATATGATCTGTGTAAGTATAACTTCCATTGTAGCATCAGGGTAATAGTCATGATTAAGTCATCAGGGAATTCAACTATGATAGGGTGGTCTCTAGGGAGAGGGACTTATGTTTAGTGATTACTTATCTTTTTATGGCCTTGCGATCCACATATTCAATATCACACTCACTAAGTATCATAACCCATTTTTTTGTATGTATAGTGAGAGTTGCTTTAGACATCAACTACTTCAGAGGGTCAATATTTTCCATGAGTTTGGTTTCGTGATTAAGCATATAATGACAGTGTTTTTGAGTACAAAATACAATAGTCAAACATGCTTGTTCTATCAGTTTCTAGTTCAAATCATATCCAACTAGTGTATTGTTGATGTAGTAAATAGCTCTTTCCTTTCCTTAGTTGTCTAGTTGGGCCAGAACTACCCCTAGTGCAATAGTAGTAACAAAAATGTATAATAGAAAATTTATCCCTAGAACTGGAGGGACAAGAATTGGTGGTGAGGAAAGATACTACTTAAGCTGATTAAAGGCATTCTAACAGAGGGAATATCACTAAAACTTGATATCTTTGCGAAGAGTATGTGAACGGGATGACACTTGTCTGCAAGCTGAGTAATGAACCAATGTATTGAATTGATTTTTCCTTGTAAGCTACAAAGTTTCTTCAAAGTATTAAGATGTGGAATTTCTATAATGAATTTAAATTTCTTAGAGTCCACCTTTATTCATCTTAATGACATGATGTATCCTAACAAATTTCCTAATGTGACACCAAAAATAAACTTCTTGGGATTCAATCGGGCTTCGTATTACTCTAGTATGTCAAAGATATTTATGAGGACTACAATGTGTGATTCTACTATTTTTATTTTTCCAAAAGGTCATCCATATAATCTTCCATGATGTTAGGTAGGAGGTCATGAAAGATGGTGGCTAAAGTATGCTGATAAATTGCTGTAATATGTTTCATTCCAAAGGGCATAACTGTTGGAAATATTGATGGAGTAACTGAGAGGGGAGGGGTGAATCAGTTACCACAAAAATAAATCCACAAGTCCCTTAGATGTCTTCAATATATATTACTGTTACTCTGTAACTTAACCTTTTATTGTTCATTAAACATTCACAGTTATTGACATGCATAAAACAGATAACATGAACACAAGTAACACAAGATATAACGTGGAAACCCAATTTGGGAAAACCACCAATGTAACTAGTTACTGATTTTCACTCTTCTGAAGTGAGCCCTGTTAGGAGCGAACCCTGTTAAAGGTTACAAAACACACTGTTAGGTGTGACCCTGTTAGAGGATTTAATCACCCTGCTAGGAGTGGCCTTGTGAGAGGTCTTTAGAGCAATTCAACTGAATTGTCACCTTGTTAGAGG
>MU226934.1:1272167-1292681 GCA_018584345.1 Thuja plicata
ACATCAGGAACAAGCAATCTAGCTAAACCACATGTCCAAGGGTTTGATACTGGGATGGGCTTATCAGAATTTTTATAGAAGTAATTGAAAAGGGAGAAACCTATTGTCCCTGGAGTCATAGCATCTCGAATGTCTTTGTATTCATCTAGGAGGACACTTGCATTGGCCTTTTTATTCTGCGTTGAACCAGGCAGAAGATGGAGAAACTCATCAGAGAAACTTGCCTTTCCTTTCTGTTCCTCTTCACTCCCTCCACTTGTCGAAGCAACACTCATAGCTCCGCTCATATCTGCAACAAATTGAATCTCCTTCTCCCTAACTGATATTGAAACAAATGTATTTCTGAAATCAACTGACTATTTTGTGCACAATTTCCTGAAATTTAGAATTCTCTGATCAATTCTGGAAACACAGCAAGCTGAGCAGATTATCTCTTTTTCTGAAAACTTAGCAACTTGGCTCTGAAAATTGAAAGCATGGTGAATGAGAATGAATGCACCATTAACTCCTTATAGCCATCATTCAGAGTACTCAGCTCATAATTTGGAAACATCAGTTCTGCCATTAATTCGACATGCTGTGAATTTGAAAAAACCTAGCCGTAGTTGCATGAAGTTGACAGGAAATCAAAATTTGAAAAGTGAATCCTTGGAGCAATCATATAAAATTTAAAAGAGCTGATGTGTCACACTGTGATTCATTATCTACCTTACATCTTAGCTACCCTTTTTTCACAGTGATCAAAATACAAGCCTATGATTGGTTGCCGAGCGATTCACACTATCACATTGAAAAAACTGCCGCCGCTTTTTAGATTTTGTGGTCAGGCGACTGCGCGACTACATTAAGTCTCTTTGTCGCGGGCCTCTGTCACTAGCCATGTTCCATCTCTAGACATGGCGACAATGTGCTTTCCTACCTTTGGCTGACCTTAGTCACGATCTGGCGATCACGCAACACATTTGAAATCACAGTCGTGCACAGTTAACAGTAACTCATCATTCATTCTGAGACCTTGCAACTAACCATTACCCTTAACCTTCTCAGTTATCTCCCTGTCACCAAATGCTTTTATTATATTTCAAGACTATGCGACAATGCTTAGTCACCCAATCACGGAATCAAGTCCTGAACATTTAACTTTTTCATAACAGGTGAAATGTGCCCTTTTCTTTACTTCAGACGACTGCGCGACATACCTTAATCGCCAAGTCAGGAGGACTTTTTTTGTAGGGAACCTTTCTTCTCAGACTTCATGACCACCATCAGATCCTCTTATTCCTTCAACCTACGGCCGTCGCTTAATCGCTATATGCTCAGGCATACCCTTAAATCATTCCTAGACACCGCGACTGAAGGGAAAGTACTCAGTCTTGCTGTCGCTGAATCCACTTCCTCCTTCTAGCGACCATGTGATAACCTTCTCTCATCCATTCACCTTATGACACATGTCACTCAATCATTTTTCCTTTTGCTGCATACTAGAGAACTGAGACATTATCCTTTTCTGGCGATAACCCGATTAAGCATTACTATAAAACACAGACGGTTAGTCGCGAAGTCTGAGCTAAAATCCCTTAATCGTTGTTCTATTCCGAGACCCCACGACTGAAGGCTTTGCTTAATTTTTAACTTTGACTTATTTGGCGATAAAGAGACAAAAGGTAATCGCGAAGTCTGAAGACATTTTCATAACTGTTTAGAACTTCCCGCGATCACCCGACTAAACAGTGGGTCCCTTCTGCATAAAGCCTTATAACATAATTATCCCGCGATCACCCGACTAAAGAAATAGCTGAGTCTCGTAAAGCCAAAGGAATATGCTGAACTTAAATGAGACCACGCGACACAAGGAAAATGCCAAGTCAGGAAGGCAATTGGAATATTCGCTCGGGATATCGCGACAAGGCGATTCAATTGAAACACATGCCTTAAGTGAATGAAAAAGTAATGTTGAAATAGAAGTGCCATGACCTAGGGTTTATTTTCATCATTTAACACTTGGAAAGACAAGGTTTTTCAGGGTTTTAACAAATTGAGCAAAGTTTATACTTGAAAACCTAAAACTTGACATGGGTAAGGGCACAAAGAACGAGAGATAGCTGATTTGAGCACATCAGAATTCAGAGAGCAGGACAAGGAACCAGGAAAACTGCCAAAATAGGAAGTACAACCAACAAAGTGGATGGATTGGATGGTTGTGTGACAGCTTGAACAATCACTCTTCCTCTATAGGTGGTAGAATTTCAATTAGATCCATTGAATGTGATAGTATTGACAAGGTTATCCATTGCTTCAATGTGGCCACAAAAAGAGTAAAATCCTAAGATTGTGTTGACAGTTGTAATTAGGGTAATAAGGATCCATAGAAAACATGCAATAACATCAAAACCTCAACCACAAAGAGATTTGTTAGGCAGTTAGTATTCTTAAGAGTGAAAGAGGAAGAAAATATACATCATCCATAATCATCAAATAATATTGAAATCCATTAAAACACATGAACAAGCAAACCAAAATTCCTCCTTCATTGTTATACTTCTCTATGCAATGTGGGCTCTTAGAAATGAGTGCTTGATGTGCCAACATAAGAATTTAAAGTGATTGTGGTTAAAAAATTAAGAGAATTATCTCTCTATTTATAATATTTTCATTGTTCCAATCAATATTCCATGATTAGTGAGTTGATTGGCTATGATTAAAGAGTTCAACTTAGAGTGAGTGGGAGTTGAACCCAACTGGTTGCATGTCAACATAATAGATGGATCTATTAAGAGGATAGATTGAAGAGTTGACTGATTTTATTGCAGACTTTAACTGACAAGGTAGAGTAGAAGATGAGATAGATAATTGATTTGATTGATAAGTTAGGAGAAAGAATTGTGGAGTTAACTGAAACTCATAATTGGAGGGTTAAATATGATTAAATAAATAAGAAAATTATTTATTTGCACATGTGAGGAATATAAATAAATGATTAATCTTTATTTATTTATAAGAGGAACAATTAGTTAATTAAATAAATATAATTTATTCAATTATGAGAGGGAAATTGATTTAGTTATTACATAAATGTAACAATAAGAAAGGAGGAATATTAATTAAATAAAATGATTATTTAATTAATTTTAATAAAATAGGGAATAATTAAATAATGATTAATTATTTAATTACTTTATAGGTGAATAATTGATGAAATAATTAGGTAATTAATTAAAATCACTTAACTATGAAATTATAGAGAAGTAATGATTTTGAATTTAGATTATAGTAGCATGACACAAATTGATTAAATAATAAAGATTATTTATCAAATTTAAGATGAATGTTAGTAAAATTATTGCGTTAGAGATATTGGTCATTTTTTAAGTGTCTACATTGTCCCCCTCTTTTATATAATGCATTTTCAAGCATTATTTCAAAGATTATTTGATAAAAATATGCTCCGGTATGCCCCAGTGAAACAACGTCAGCAACCAGCTATTATGGTGCCCCCTTAAGGAAAGGAGTGAAAAATGTAATGGAGGGCTCATTTCATTGATATCGTGACCAAGATCACAACACAATTTACAGATTAAAAAACAAATGTCATATGTGAAAGTTATGGGCTCTAGAATGTTAAATACATCGCGATTAATAGAAATGCAAGGTGTGCATGTCCATCTAGGTGGGTTAGGGGGGTGATGAGCCTATAAAATCTCATATTTATATTTTTAATCACCTAAAATTAGTCTAGAAAACCTATAGCCCCTATTTTTGATTAATTGGTCTTAATAATTTCTAAATCAAAGACATTCATAAGCTAAACCCTAAACCCTAATTATGAGGGCACTTAATCAAATTTTCTTACATAATTTTAATCCTAACCCGTTGAATCAAATCATCAATCATCAAGCCTAAAATACTTAAATTGCATAAAATATTGGGATAAATCAAAAAGTCCTAAAGTCCCTTTTAAATCAAAAGAACCCATTCACACATGTGTGAGCACATGAAAATCAAAATTTAACAAATACAAGTGAAAATCCCAATTTTTTCTTATTCTTCACAAGGTTGACCAAACAAATCACTTGGATCAAGGTCACATGGATTGAGGAAATTCGCATCTTCACCGTTGCTCATTTCCTTTTGCCTCTTAATCTCAAGCATTCACCTCTTGGAATTTACTATAAAAGGGATAACTCCCTTTTCTCATGGCTAGACACGCTATAGAGATAACAAGAAGATTTGAAGAGTAGAGTTATAATGTTATTTTCATTCTAGGGTTTTTATTATGTATTGTTAGCTCTTTCTCTGATAGTAGTTTACTTGCACTTATGCATTTTTAGTTTCATTTCTTAGCTTAATGACATGTTATCTTCCTTTCATATATTAATGGTAGATGCATTGCTCATTTCATTGATAGTTTACACTTACATTGTAGCTTCATTCTTCATGGTTACCGTGCATTTAGTTTGATAGTTCATGCATTTCATTTTCAAAGCTTTTGAGAGTATAGTATGCAATCACATGCATCTTGATCATTCTTGAATTTAATTCTTCCATATTGAGGTAGTCAAGTCACTGATTCTCCATGTCTAATCTGATGGGAATTCATGAGAATCACACTCGCTTCAACTAGGAAGCAATAAGCCGACTTCAAAGGCGTTTATGCAACTGTTACCCAAATTTCCCATCTTATCCAAATTTGGCTACAAGTGGAGAAAAATGAGGCTCCCACAAGATTAGATCCCATATTGTATGAATTTTGCACCTTTCTGTGGTCCTTATCTTGCTTTTTGCATATTTCTAGGTCACTGGTTTTATCCCCTGTTTCATGTATTTTAGCCGTAAGTGCATAAAAACCCTATGAAATTCCTTAAAAATCTAAGTCTTTAGTGGTGGTTCTAATTCTTCATTACATCTTTTCCACTTAAAGTTCCTATTCATCATGTATTTTAAGTCATCCCTTGAGTAGGGCCAAAGTTATTTTTTAAAGCGGGTTTCTTTTCCTAGGTTTATTTTTCTAAGTCCCAACTTAATTTATTTACCCAGGCAAAAACAAGTTCCTTTTGATTGGATGGTCAGCATTATGGATTAAAGACAAAGTTCTTGAGATCTATCCTTTAAGCTATTAAGCCATTGCGACATGTGGAAGGTTGTCAGAACATGGGCCTGTCAAGTCAGAGACTAACTTTGAGTAGTTCTGATTTAATCTGACGGTCGACTTAATGAATTAATGTAGAGATGTGCACTATCTAATCTTTAAGTCATTAATCCTATCTAACACATGTCTATGGTGGGTCCAATGCAATGCCAAGGTAATTAAGGTAAAGATCAAACAAGTCATTCCTGATCATGTGGTCAGCTTAAAGGCTTGAAGACAAAGTGATCAAAATCTAGCAATTAAGCCATTAAGCTGTGACAACACGTGGATGATGGGGTCACCTTTATGCAGGGTCTTTGGTTGATTAATCTGTGGGTGGTTTTGGTTTGATCCAATGGTCAGCTTCATGCCTTAATGTCAAGTTGATCAAAATCTAATAATCAAGGCATTATGCCTTATTGACGCATGGAGGGTTGTCAGAGCTTTGACCCATCTACGGTAAGGTAATCTATGATCAATTTAATTTTAATCCAATGGTGGGCTTAAAGAATTAAATCAAAGATGCACATTATCTATCACATAAGCCATTAAGCTATGGAAACATGTGTTCATGGTGGATCCAGACTAGTCAAACAAAGGAAATTAATCACCAATCAAGTCCTTTTTGATCGAACGGTGGGATTAAAGGGTTAAAGACAAAGTGCTCAAAATCTAGTGATTAAGCCATTAAGACATGGTGACATGTGGCAGGTGACTTCATGGGTCTCAAGTTTGAAAGGTAAGATAAAGGCACAACAAGTAAGGAAGATTGAATGACTGGCTTAATGCCTTGATGGTAAAGATGAAGTTGTTTAACCTATAAGCCATCACGCCGAGGTGACACATGGCAGATCAGATTTTGTGCTCACAGGTAACTTAGATGAGATCAATGGTCATGTTTTAAAGTTAGTAAAGTTTAAAATCTAGGTCATTGAGTAGGCATTCTGAACCACTTGTGACCATTTGAGTTTGAAGTCAAATATTTGAATCTGATTGCAAGGTTTCCAGGCGGTGGGGATAAGATAAAGTCCAAGATAAACAGTTGGATCCACCACTTATTCTGTTTGAATTATGGTGATAGGAGAGATATTTTTAAGGACATATCTGATCTCTTGAGATATTTTTCTGAGTACATTGATGAAGAGACATGACTATTTTGGGGTTTCTGTATTATTTATTAAAAGTCTTGTAACCCTAATTTTGCCCTAATTGATGGAGGAATTGACTCTTGAACCTGTGTGCTAGGGGATGTGTATATAATTGTTTTTTGGAAGCTGTTAGCAGAGGTTTTTAAGATTCTACAAGATTTTTGTGGCATTTCCTCTACCCCTAAATTTTTAATGTGTTTGTAATCTCATTGAGTTCCAGATATTGCAAAGGCTTTTTGTGACATTTCCTCTATCCCTGGGCCTTCTTATTTGTATTTCTCTTACTGAAGCATAATATAGTGATTGATATTAGAGAGATCTTGGAGTTCTTAAGCCCTCTTTCATTTTTTCATCTCCATGCACTATTGTGAATGATCTTATTTAGATGAGTTTGTGGATATTGTTCAGTCCCTTATAATTTTGTCTCATTTCTGTGCCTATTTGCTTGAGTGAATGTCTATTTGTAGGTCATAGTATGTGTATATTCCAAGTGAATATGCTATTGTTTTTGAAATCTTCTTTTTCCCTAAATAGACTATTTTCATCTTAGACCTCTCTATGAAATACTTATGCAGGCCTATTTTGAAAGTCGTGTTCTACTAGATTTAGGATTTCATGTTAGTCTTAGTCACTTTATTGTGATTCAAGTTACCTTTGGTGTATCACCTAGTAGGATAAATTTTCTTTTTAGTGATTTCCCTTTAGTTATCCTTCTATCCCTTTCCCTTCCAAGTTTACTTTCATGTTAAAAGAGAAAATAAGGTGATTATCCAAGAGGAACTGACCTAAAACCCAGAGGCTTCACTTCAGTTAGCAAAGGTCCCACAACCTAGAAGTGATTCCAATGTTATACTAGATTTTTAGGTTCAAGCACTTAACAGGGTACAAAATTTAGTGTATAAAAATTCTGGCATGCCTGATGGGACCACAAAAGGAAGTCCATCTTTTAAGGGTATGTTATCTCTGATATGCTGATTGCATAGCACTGACCTATGGAGGTTTCTCTTCAAGCATATCTAGAAACTCCATTGTTGAAAAACAAGAAGATCCAGTCCTATTAAAGCTTATGGAAAAAATAGATCCCTATTATGGCAAGACAATTTGCATTTGTACACTTTAATTAGCATAGTCCATTAAATTTTTCCCAACACCATGATGATCCTCTAACAGTGCTAAAAAGTATACCTTCTTTCATAGGTGAAAGCCAAATAACAACTTGTGAGCACATAAAAGATGTGGCAACCATCTGTAGTATACATAATGTCACTAAGGAAAATGTGGCTACCAAGTTCTTGGTAGCCTCCCTCAAGGGTAAAGCTCTAGAATGGTTTAGGACTCTAGTAGTTGGCTCCATTAATTCATCGGACAGACTTGGAGAAGTCCTTAACAAATACTCTGAGGATAATTTAGAATCTTTGTCTCTAGTAGAGTAACTCTGAATTATCAAGAGATCCCCTCAAGAATAGATGACAAATTTTAATGGCTTCAACAGATTGTGCTTTCCTATATTTCTTGAGAAGCTTGAATAGTGATACATCTATCATGATTCAGTCTTTTGGAGGTACTTCATTACCCTAGGCTTTTGATATAGTTGTTAGGGCTGAAAATTGTCTAATCCAAGCTGGTATGATAACCCCAAGGCCACCCATTCCTATCTCCCCTATTATTCAACCCAGTATGCCTCTGGATATTCCTCCATTCAACCCCATACCCACTATTGTAGCACCTCAAGCTAGTTCAAGCAGTAAAGAGTTAAAAGCAGGCCCCCCTAAAGCTACAATAATTAAGAAGTAGTCAACAAGAAATGAAGAGCTTATTGGACTCAATGAATAATGAGTTGATTAATATGGAAGGACAAAATCAAGGTCTCAACCAGCAGTACCAAGCTCAAGGATAATCCTATCAGAAAAGAAAACCACAATATCATGAAAATTATCAAGGTCAAAGACATAATTTGATAAAGAGGCCATTTCATCCCTATAATCCAGTTAGGAAGATGGTCCCAACATAAAACACCCGAGCAAATGGATATGTCTCAAACCCATTCTTTGGGAAGGAAACTCCAGATTAATCACCTATTTTCATGAACTATGAGTTTCCTATTGGAGAAAAGTTAGAGGTGCTGCAGAAAGAAGCAGTAGCTTGTCAAGAATATCTCCTTGAGATGGAAGTGCAGCAAGCTATATGTGAAAGTCATCAAAGAGAGTTGGTTACAGAGGAGCAACAATTGAAGGACAAGCTCTTCAATTTACCAAGCTTCAAAAAAGGTATGCCTCCTATGTCTCCCTCTCAATCCTCTAATTTTGTCTTCCAAATTTTTAGGAGAAATCATTCCCTCCAAGAGCCTATACTTGATGAGTTTCAGTTCACCACTCTGCAAGGGTAGTATTCTCAAGAAAATTGTTTATCCCAAGAGACCCTTCAGATCTCTCAAGATGATGAACTGACATGGCAACTTTCATGGAATCTACCTCTTGGCTGTTAGATGCCAAGTATTTTCAAGAATACTAGCCAATCATCAGGGCAAGGACTTGTGGTATATGAAATTTGATATGATGAGGAGGAGAGAAAATCACAGGTGTTAGTGTTGAGTGATGGATGTGACAAGTTGAGACAGTAGGATGAAGAAAATGAGATTGATACTCAATTTGAGCTCTTGGTTGATTTATTTGATGAGCTTCCCCTTTTTTTTGATGAAAAATAAGACATTCCATTACCTATGGCTGAAATTCATTTAGGACAAAGGGATCACCATCAATAGGGGATTGACAAAGATGAAGATGCCATGTATTTTTTTGATGAACTACCTAGTTTTGTTGAGTAGGATGAGGCTGACATGGTCATAACCACATCTACAATTTTTCAGTAGCTAGAGGGAATTGATCTTGATGATATGCTAATTCATGAGCCTGCAATCATGGAAGAGGTTTTCCAAGGAAAGAAAATAGACAAAAGCCTTGAATAAAATATTTTTTCAACATCATGTGACAAATTGAATGAGGAATCTTTATTCCCTAGAGCAGAGGTTCAAAGTTATGTACCAGTTAAAAGAGGCCTAGTCTTGAATTTCTCTCTTCCTAAAGATGTTATAAATGAACATGAGTTGGAACCAATTCCAGACCTTCAAATAATTGATAGTTATGAAGATCTCTTTGTGTGTTTAACAAAATATGATGATTCCGTGATCATGGAAGAGGATTTGACATGGCTATCCATAATGAAGGATAACCATGAATATTTAGAAGAAGCCATCAAGAAGAGTTCTATTTTAAAACTTTCAAGAGGCTTCCCCATTAGATACTTGGACCAGAAAGAGTTTAATGAAGCATTCTCACATGATCCATTTGAGGTGAGTAAGTTTGATCCTATTTTTTAGGAGGCAACTCTATACTTTCTGACATACTTTTATGTGCCTCATGTCTTACTAGCTATCCTTATACATTCAATGTAAGATATCCTAATGAGGAAATGTAGCTATTTTAACATTCCAGTGAATGGTTTTGTTTGACTATTTTCTTGTACTAGTTAGTTTAGACAGGTAAGTTTTTCCTTTCTTTCCTCCAAGTGCTTTGCACAGTTATTTGTTTCTTATTGTATAGCTCCTTTCCTATTTTGGCTCATTGTTCCTCCTCTTGGTTTCAGTCCTCCTTTTTCCCAAAAGTGTCTTGTTGTGCTAAATGCAGACTCCTATGCCCAATGGAATGCCAACAAGGCACTATTTTTATATGTCTAGCAGGCTGAAATTTGGCATAAATTGGAAAAACTGTTACCCAAATTTCCCATCTTATCCAAATTTGGCTATAAGTGGAGAAAAATAAGGCTCCCAAAAGGGTGGAGCCCTGCTTGTATGAATTATGCACCTTTTTGTGGTCCTTATCTCGCTTTCTGCATATTTCTAGGTCACTGGTTTTATCCCCTAGTTTATGTCTTTTAAAACCCTATGAAATTCCTTAAAACCCTAAGTCTTTAGTGGTGGTTCTAATTCTTCATTACCTTTTTTCCACTTAAAGTTCCTATTTATTAGGTATTTTAAGTCATCCTTTGAGTGGGGCCAAATTTATTTTTTTAAGCAGGTTTCTTTTCCTAAGTTTATTTTCCTAAGTCCCAACTTAATTTATTTACCCCAGGCAGCAAAAAGTTCCTTTTGATCAGATGATCAACGTTATGGATTAAAGACAAAGTGCTTGAGATCTATCCTTTAAGCCATTAAGTAGTTGCAACATGTGGAAGGTTGTCAGAACCTAGGTCCGTCAAGTTAGAGACTAAAGGTAATCTTTGAGCAGTTCTTCTTTAATATGATGGTTAGCCTAATGACTTAATGCAGAGATGCACACAATCTAATATTTAAGCCCTTAATCCTATCTGACACATGCCCATGGTGGGTCCAATGTAGCGCAAAGGTAATTAAGGTAAAGATCAAGCAAGTCATTTCTGATCATGTGATCGTCTTAAAGGATTGAAGAAAAAGTGATAAAAAACTAGTGATTAAGCCACTAAGCCATGGTGACACATGGACGGTGGGGTCACATTTATGCTGGGTCTTTGGTTGATTAATCTGTGGGCGGTTCTAGTTTGATCCATAGTCAGATTAATTTCTTAATGCTAAGTTGATCAAAATATAATGATCAAGGCATTATGCCTTATTGATGCGTGGAGGGTTGTTAGAGCTTGGACCCATCTGCAGTAAGGTAATCTCCGATCAAGTTCATTTTAATCCAACGGTGGGCTTAAAGAATTAAAGAAAAGATGTGCATGATCTATCACATAAGCCACTAAGCCACGGTGACATGTGATCATTGTGGAGATGGGCTGGTCAAATAGAGGAAAGTAATCACCAATGAAGTCCTTTTTGATCGGACAGTGGGCTTAAAGGCTTAAAGACAAAGTGCTCAAAATATAGTTATTAAGACATTAAGACATGGTGAAATGTGGTAGGTGACTTCATGGGTCTCAGGTTGGAAAGGTAAGATAAAGGTGCAGCAAGTAAGGAAGATTGAATGGATGGATTAATGCCTTGATGGTAAATATGAATTGTTTAACCTATAAGCCATCACACTAAGGTGACATGTGGCACATCAGATTTTGTGCTCGCGAGTAACTTAGAGGAGATCGACAGTCATATTTCAAAGTTAGTAAAGTTTCAAATCTGGGCCATTGATTGGGCATTCCATGCCACCTATGACCATTTGAATTTGAAATCAAATATTTGAATCTAATTTTAAGGTTTCAAGGTAGTGGCGATAAGACAAAATCCTAGATAGATAGTTAGATCGACCACCTATTTTGTTTGAATTATGGCGATATGAGAGATATTTTTAAGGACATATATGATCTCCTGAGATATTTTCCCGAGTACATTGATGAAGAGACATGACTATTTTAGGGTTTCTATATTGTTTATTAAAAATCTTGTAACCCTAATTCTCCCCTAATTGATGGAGGAATTGACTCCCGAGCCTGTGTGCCAGTGGAGGTGTATATAAGTATTTTTTGGAAGCTTTTAGCAGAGGTTTTTCAGCTTATGCAATATTTTTGTGGCATTTCCTCTGCCCCTAAATTTTTCATGTGTTTGTAATCTCATTGAATTCTAGATATTGCAAAGGCTTTTTGTGACATTTCCTTTGTCCCTTGGCCTTTGATTTGTATTTCTCTTACTGAATCATAATATAGTGATTGATATTAGAGAGATCTTAGAGTTCCTGAGCCCTCTTTCATTTCTTCATCTCCATGCACTATTGTGAATGATCTGATTTAGATGAGTTTTTGGATATTGTTCAGTCCCCTATCATTTTGTCTCATTTCTGTGCCTGTTTGATAGAGTGGATGCGTGTTTCCAGGTCATAGTTCGTGTCTATTCCAAGTGTATATGCTATTGATTGTGAAATCTTCTTTTTCCCTGAATAGCCTCTTTTCATCTCAGACCTCTCTATGAAATACTTATGCAAACCTATTCAAAAAGTTGTGTTCTACTAGATTTAGGATTTCATTTTAGTCTCAGTCACTGTGTTGTGATTCAAGTTACCTTTGATGTATCACCTAGTAGGATAAATTTTCTTTTCAGTCATTTCCCTTCAGTTATCCTTCTATCCCTTTCCCTTCCAAGTTTACTTTCATGTTAAAAGAGAAAATAAGGTGATTATCCAAGAGGAACTGACCTAGAACCTAGATAATTCACTTCAGTTAGCAAAGGTCCCACAACCTAGAAGTGATTCCCATGTTATACTAGATTGTTAGGCTCAAGCGCTTAACAGGGTGCAAAATTTAGTGTATAACAACAACATTTTGATTCTTTCTTTGATGTTAATCCTTTTGATGTAATGGTTTATTGAAGTTTTTGGTTGTATATTTGATCACATTTTACCACACACACATTTGGCGCCCACTGTAGGGTAGAAAAATCAATTTTGGCCTCATTTTTACAATTTTGATGAAACTATGTTAATTGTCGTGTGAAGCTTGATTATAGTTCGCATGGAAATTCAATGAACAATAGTTTGTCATATGGTGACTATGTTAGGATTAGGTAATACTAAGAGGGGGGGGGGGGTGAATCAGTATTACAACACTTAATAAAAAATTTCAACCAATTATAAATAATCCATAAGCTTGCATAAATGAAAAGAACATAAGAAAATAACACAGTACTCATAACACCTTTATGTTGAAGGTATATGCTTGCAAATGCTCCATCCATTTGATGTGTTTGACTCCAAGCTTCTCCTGGCTGTTTAAAACACTTAATGTACGGTTGTCAGTATAAATAATGGATTCTTTAGGGAGTAAGTAATGTCTCCAAATTTTCAGGGCTTGAACTATTGCATAAAGTTCTAAATCATAAGTACAATACCTCTTCTTGGTTTCATTCAATTTTTCTGAGAAAAATGCTATGGCTTTACCTTCTTGGCTCAATACTACACCTATAGCAAAGTTTCTTGCATTTGTTTCAACTGTGAATACCTTGTTGAAGTCAGGGAGTACTAAGATTGGGTATTGTGCCACTTTGTTCTTGAGATATTGGAAAGCATCTACTGCTTCCTTAGTCCACTCAAATCTATTCTTCTTTCCACATTTTATTATGTCCAACATAGGAGCACACACATGGATAAATTTCTTAATAAACTTTCTATAAAAAGTTGCTAAACCATGAAAACTTCTAACATCACCTTGGCTCTTTGGTGGAGGCTAGTTGACTATTTCTGCAACCTTCTCTGGATCCATTTTGAGAGTTCCTTGGGAGATGAAAAAACCTAAGAAGACAAGTTCCTTCTTCACGAACAAACACTTTTCCAAGTTAATCACTAACCTATGTTGATGAAGTCTCTTCAAAACTTGTTCCACATGTTCAAGGTGTTCCTCTCTGCTATGACTGAAAATCAGAATGCCATCCAAGTATATGACCACAAAATTGCCAATAAAATAAATAAAAATCTCATTCACGAGCCTCATGAATGTACTAGGAGCATTACTCAAGCCAAATGGCATAACAAGCCACTCAAACAATCCCTCAGTTGTTTTAAATGTTGTCTTCCACTCATCTCTGGGTTTAATTCTGATTTGATGGTAGCCTAATTTTAAATCAATCTTGGTAAAGTAACAGGTAGTGCCTAATTGGTCTAGAAGATCTTCCTTTCTTAGAATGGGGAACCTATATCTTATTGTTATTTTGTTTAGGGCCCTGCTGTCAGTGCACAATCTCCATTTGCCATCCTTTTTGGGGGCCAAAATTGATGGGAGAAAACATGGACTGAGACTCTTTTGGATGAGTCCCTTTTCTAATAGTTCATTCACTTTCCTTGAAATCTCTACATGCTGCAATGGCATCATTTTGTATGGGGCTTTTTTTGGAAAAGAGGAGCCAGGTATTAAGTCAATCTATTGACTAATATCTCTCAAGGGAGGGAGGGTTGTGGGCAGGTCACTAGCAGTGACAACAGTATATTTTGTGAGTAAATTATGAACTTCATCTTGTATAGGATCATCACTAACAGACCTTACATTATCCTTAGGCTTAGAGATTAAGACATAAGCTTCAGTTTAAGATTCTTTCAAAACTTTTAACATTTCTTTCTCCCCCATGGCTATGATAGTTGGTTCTTTCTCAGCCTTGTTATCAAGCAGGGGTTTCATGGTGAATGTTTTCCCATCCTTGGTGATAGAGTAGGTATTTTTCCTACAATGATGTGTGGCATCAACATCATACTGCCAAGGCCTACCTAGAAGAATGTAGGAGGCATCCATTTCAACAATATCACAGAGAAATTTATCTTTAAAATCTGCTATTGAAAACTCTATCCATGCTTGTTCAGTGACTAAAGTTTGCTGACCCTTTGTTATTCAAGACACATGGTAAGGAAAAAGATGGGACTTCTTAGGAAGATTTATTTTTTGCACCATTTCACTAGACACTAAATTCTCAGTTGAGCCAGAATCAATAAGTTACATACCTTCCCATTGCATTTGATCTTTGTCCTAAAGAGGTTCTTTCTTTGAGGAGGTTCTTGGATTTGTGGAACTTTGAGGAAGACTTGTATCATTATCAAGAATTGTCCTTCCTCTGGTTCTAAGTCCTTTGTATTGTCCTCTTTCTTGTCCTCTTTGGTGATTTGTGCTCTCCTTTCTCCTTGGTTTTTATTGTTCCTCTTCTCAGGGCATCTTCCTGCATGGTGTCCCAACTAATTACGATAGTAACACCTTAGTGGTCCATTGCCTCTTCCTATGTTTGTTCTTCCCCTATTGAAGGGTCTTCTCCCTCTATAGTTTCCTCTTGAGTTTGAATCACTATGCTCTTTGTCTCCTTGGTTAGGGGTCCTACTACTATTACCACTGTATTTCCCTCTATTCTAAGAGGTTCCTCTCCCTCTGAAGTTCTTCCCACTGTCATTACTCTTTCCCTTTCCAAAATTTTGCTTTCTCTTCCACTTTTCCTATACCTTGAATTTCATTTGATAGCACTTGTTCACTGTGGTAGGGAAGTGTAGGCTGAGTTCCTCTTGGATGGATACTTTATGCTCATTCATATACCTTGCTAACTTTTCTTCTTCATCTTCTGCCACATTTGTCTTCATACATAACTTTAGGAACTCCTCAGTGTATGAGCCCACATCCATGTCCTTTTGCTTTAGGCTTTGCTTCTTCCTATGGAGTTTCACCCTATAGCCTTCAGGCACATAGGTCTCCTTGACCAATGCAATCATTCTATTCCATGAAGAGATCATACTCTTCCCATTATTCACCCTCTTTGTTTGGATGAAGTTCCACCAAGTTAGCGCTGCTCCCTTCAACTTGGATCTCGATATTTTCACTCTCTGCTTCTTAGGGATTTCCTCACACTTAAAGAAGCTTGTTAGGGCCCCTATCCAATCCAAGGCCAAGTCTACATTCATCTTTCCATTGAAAGTTGACAAATCCAATTTTTCCTCCATGGTTCTTCTCCCCATGGACTTCAAGGCATCTATGAGGGGTCTATGGTCTACATGAATGTCCACATCCTAGTCAGGGGTGTCTTCATATGACTCACTCCCATCTTCATCACAAGAGGCAACTTCTTTACCCCTCTCTACCTTTCTCTCCAACTCTTGTAGTCTCCTTGTCAAGGCTGCATTTGCTGCCCTTTGTTCTCTCACAATCTTTGCTAACTCAATGTTTGTAACCCTTGAAGGAATATCCTCATCCTCAAGAGCAGACATAGCTCTAATACCACTTGATGCAAAGTGGGCAACTAGAAGCTTGTCAAATGTCTCAAATAGGGCAAAGTACCCTAGATCACCGACTTTCAAGGCCAAAATGCTTAACACTTATCATAAGTGTGGAAGAAGGACTTGGTTAAGGCTATCACAACTCCCAAAACCCCAAGGGTAAACTAATCACTAGGTTTCACCCATCCTTCAACACTAACTACCAAGGTTTCTCTCACAAGAAGATGACCCTAATTTACAATGATACCCCCAAAGTGACACATAGGACCAGGGTGACCTATGCTTGTAGGTATGGTCTATTTAGGTCCCTATTGAATAGTTCCAATGGTTATTTCACTCAAATGCAATCCATATGCCATGGTTGCTTCACAAACCCAAGACTATGCTTGTAGCCTTTTTAAGAGGGAAATTTGATCTCAAGTGAGATTATTCCACATAACCTTGAAGACATTATTTTGCCAATAGTATACTCAGAGGAAAAACACAGTCAGAAAGCATTAGCGGTAGACAACAGGCATCACAAGAGGAACACAAGCAGTACCAGTGAAATGCAAGCATACCCAACAGCACAAAGAATTTTGAGAAAAATGATAAGTATAAATATGACAAGCTTCACTGGCGAACATAAGCGTTACCGGCGAACATAAGCATTACCGGTGAACACAAGCATTACCGGCAAACACAAGCATTACCGGCGAACACAAGCATTACCAGCAACATAGTTTCTAGAATCAACTCGACAGGAACAACCTAGCATACCCGATGACATGTTCAGAGAAAGGAACACCGACGATCAAGAAAATCGACCATCAGAACTGAGAGATAGATCAAGAACCCGCAAATTGTGGATCTGAGTTTTACACATTGATTAAAGCAATGTGAATCTATTTATAGAGTTTTATTTTTGTTTTAAATTAGATTAGATGGTCATGCATGCTTTATGTAAATGCTTTAAAGCATCGTAATGGATCTAAAGCATATCTAACTATAGATCAAGATCAAGTTGTATATCTTGAATCTAGAGTTAACATGTAAATGCATGAATCAAGAATTGAGCCTAGATTAGTATAAATAGATGTTCATACTCAATTGTGAGTACATGAATTCTTAATAATTGATAGCCACAAAGAGAATCTAAGGAGTAGAAGGTAGAATTTATGCAAAGATCACAAACAAAATATATCATTTATCAAAGAACACACAGAGGCTACTGACGAGCAGATAAAGGTAATACTCAATCATGGAAGGATGATTAATAGTATTTTTGGAGCTTTATAGGATCTGTTTCATCAATAAATAAAGATTGCATTTATCTTTAGATCAAATACTTATGTAGTTGCACTCTACCAATTGCATCACATCTAAAATCCTTTTGTAGAAGGTGGACTTAACCGTCCTTTGTAAATCTCTTAATAGTTTGCACACTTAACAGTGTTGCTAAAGCTTCAAACGAAGTAGATCTTAACAGGTCTCCACTGTAATAATCCTAACAGGGTAGGTCATTAGAAGTGACCAAAATTGTAAGCCTTAACCGACTCTTCTTATCTGCATATAGTGAAGTTTGCGGGTAACAATCCCCACCGTAGTTTGTACTTCCTTAATAGGAGTTTTCTGTGATACCATATCTTGTGTTATGTGTTATCAAATTTCATGTATGTTTCTTTTATTGTTACACATCAAATGGAATGTATGATATGATTTCATATACATAAAGAAAGATGAACAATTAGATAATTTGTATTACAAACTGATGACTAAGGGTTAATGGGCTAACCAAGAAAAGTTTTAGAGGTACTGATTCACCCCTCCCCTCTTAGTACATCATGTTGGTTGTATTCTTGGTTTGGGCTACTTTTCCTAAATCTTGTGGCCTTCTCTCCCTGGTTTTGTGTTTCAATTGGAAGTCTCTTAGTTCTTTTACCTTTTCCCTGTCGAGGTTTTTAGTTTTTCAAGTCTGAATCTATAAGAATGTGAAAAAACCTTGAAACCCTAGGTCTTGTTTGGTGTTCTGAATTGAAAAGAAACCCTAAGGTGTTTTTCGCTTATTTTTTGCTATTACCTTTTTGATTCACTTAAGTCATGTTTTACATTTTGATCACCTAGTCACATAACTTGAATGGCATATTCCCTTTTTCTTCCAAACTTCACGATTTAGTTTGTATCGCGTAGTCGCGAGATTAGTAAACAAGTCAACAGTATATCAAGGGACCCACAGATAGGTCATGATGTCACAGGAAATTATCTGTAGCTAAGAGTTTGTCATAAGACATCGTGATCTCTTTATGTCACATAATCGCTAAATGGGTCTAAGGTTAAGAAAGTTGTGCAAAGCTTTAGTCGCATGGTCTCTAGAAAGGATGCCAATAAAGTGAAAGTTTCCAAGAATTTGCGACTAACCATATGCGGTTTGGGATAAAAGCACAGTCGGGTTGTCACCAAATTTAGGAGATGACTCAACATTCCATTATGTGATGAGACATATGTCAGAAGGTAAGTGGATTTCAAAGACTTATCGCATGATTGCCAAAAGGTAAGAATTTATTCAGCGACTACGAGACTAAATTAAGGGCTTCTATTTGTCGCAAAGTCTTTGAATATTTTAAGGGTATAATGGATTACTTGGTGATTTGGCGGGAGCCATCAGATGAAGTGATTAAAAATCCTATGGTGGTCGCAAAGTTTGAGAATAAGAGAGTCCAAAAGGAAAATTCCTTGTGACTCAGCGGCTAAGGGTATGTCGTGAAGTTGTCAGATGAAGTAAAGGGCATAGTACTTTTCACGTTGTCTCAAAAGGTTTTGACACTTAACATTTGTATTTTGTGATTGGGTGACTAAGGGAAGTCGCGGGGTCTTGCAAAGGAAATAAAACATTTAGCGACTGAGAGATAACCGTGAAAGCTAAAAGTGATAGTTAGTCGCATAGTCTCCAAAAGGGATGTGAGTTAGTGCTAACTATTGGCGACTTTGATTTCTTCATTGTCACGTGATCACCAAATGATAACTTTGGTTAACAAAGGTAAGGAAAGTTGTATAGTCACCGAGTCTCTAGAAAAATCATGTGTTAAAGACTAGGGTCAGTGATAGAGAAATTGTATGTAGTCGCATGGTCGCCTGATACCAAATATTAAGAAAAGGTAGTAGTATCTGATATGACAGAGTGAGTCACTCATCGACCAATGACAGGCTTAGATTTTGATTATTGTGCAAAAAAGAGTAACTGAGATGTATGACAGTTAGCCAATCACATGAAGACATGTCAGCTCATTTGAATTTTGTAAGGTTTTTTTGAGGATTCAGTTTTATGAATTTGATTTCCTGTCATGCTCATGGAACTATGGCTAGGTTTTCAATCAATTTCGCAGTATGTTGAATTAAAGACAGAATTGATGTTTTCCAAATTATGAGCCGTGTACTTCAAATGGTTACTATAAGGTGGTGATGGTGTATTCATTTTCATTCATCTTGCTTTCATAATTTCAAAATGAGAAGAGCTAAGTATTCTGAAAGAGAGAAAAATCAGAGAATTGCAGGGTTTTCTGTTGCTTAAAACTCATTATTTCTTGAGAATTGTGCACAGGGGAGTAGGTGAATCTCAGAGATAGATTTGTTTCAATATCGGTAAAGAAGAAGAGATTCAAGCATGGTAAGCATGAGAAGAGTGGTCAGTGTAGCTTCGACGGTGGTGGAAGTGAAAAGGTAGAAGAGGAGGCAAAGGGAAAAGAAAATTATTTTGATGAATTCCTTAGATTGCTTCCTGGTTCAACCCAGAATAAAAGAGAAAATGCCAATGTCCTCATAGATGATTATTGTGATATACGAGATGCTGACACTCTAGGAACATTTTTTTTACTTTTTACTTACTTTTACAAGAATTCTGATAAAGCTATTCTAGTGTCAAACCATTGGACCTGTGGTTTAGCTAGATTAATTGTCCCTGATGTCTACATAGATGTAAACTTGTTCCTAGATCTTGCCAACCATTATGATGTTTTGTCCAAAACAATTAAAAGGAATGATGGCACTGCCCTGCTGATCCTTAACATAAATTCATTCATCCAAGATTTTGGCTTATATAGCACTATGTCTACCAGAATTGATATGACAAAGCAGGAACAGAGGTATAGTTTAAAGCCTGGCATTGCTAGAGGACAGTTGCAGAAACATATGTTGAAGGAGGTGAGGAAGTATTTAGATCCCATGTCTAGGACAAGCCCATATTACTACAAGGATTTACACTTCTACATTAATTATATCACCTATGCCCCATGTAGAGTGCTAGGGATAGATGGGGAAGTAGAGAAGATCAATGCTGGCATTTTGATGATGGTGCTGGATTTACAGGAGGTGCATTCTAGCACTAGTTATGATTATATATAGTATATCATTGATAAAATGCATGAGGGTTTCATTGCAACTCAAAAGAAGTTGAAGGACCCTAAGGAAAAGGAGCCCAAGTTTTTCCATTATTCCATTCTTATGCATCTTCTATTATATTTCAATTTTGTGATCATGGATGTGGATAATTTGGCCCCTCAGAGGTTTTACC
>MU226934.1:1303861-1329650 GCA_018584345.1 Thuja plicata
TTCTTATCTGCAGATAGTGAAGTTTGTGGGTAACAATCCCCACCGCAGTTTTTACTTCCTTAATAGGAGTTTTCTACGATACCATATCTTGTGTTATGTGTTATCAAATTTCATGTATGTTTCTTTTGCTGTTACACATCAAATGGAATGTATGATATGATTTCATATACATAAAGAAAGATGAACAATTAGATAAGTTGTTTTACAAACTGATGACTAAGGGTTAATGGGCTAACCAAGAAAAGTTTTAGAGGTACTGATTCACCCCTCCCCTCTCAGTAGATCATCTCAATACAATTATAACAAACCATATGAACTAGTCGGGGATTCAGACACCATTTATGGCCTACAACTTTGGACTCAATCCCTAGAACTTGGAAATGAGAAGAAGATAGGATGACACACCAAATTGCTCCAACGATTAGCCCTAATTAGGCCTCCATTTACACTACAAGTATCTTCTAGATGCATCCAATGCCCAAAGTGATGATTGGGTCATGTGAGGTTGTGCACAAAGGTTTCTTCCTCTGACTTAGGGCTTTTGGTCAATCCCTAAACAAAAGTTATGACTGTTGTCCTAATTCTGGATAGGTGCATACATAAGGATATACACCTAGGGCATCACTTCATTGCCATTTCCCTGAAACTTGAAGAACCTATCTTGACTAATATCAAAGAGAATCATATGAACAAGCTTTCCACCAAGGGTCATTGAATTCCCATGGTGGAAAGTGGAAATACAGTAAATTTACTTAGAAACCCTGATTTAGGGCCTATAATCCAGGTAGTGAATTTGTAAATTTTATAACTTCAAAACCAAAAATGATCAACACATGAGACTGAAACCAAATAGAAGAAGATTCAAAGGACTAACCCTTGGTTTCAAACTTTCATGTCTCTTTGTCTGTACCCGACCGTACACAATGACTATTTCTCAGGAAATGCAAGAAAATGATTATTTTATTAATTTTAGAATGCCAAATTACATCATTAGACTACCACCATTTTGAAAGGGATTTTATAGGCACTCCCAATAGTTACATGAAAATTTTTAACTATTTTGACTGTTTGGAAGTTGTTTTTCAAAAAGTTGTTAAGTTTGCTCAAAAGTTGCTTGACAACTTTTGAGCAACTTTTACATTTTTTACAATTTTGCAAATCTAGTGACCAAACTTGGTTATGATTTTTTTTTGTGATCCCTAGTGGATCCAAACATTAAAAAATCAAAAATAAACTATTTCTAGGGTTTGGATCATTAATGACTCATAGTTGACCAATGGCTCATAAGGTGCCAAACTTGGAACTATGGCCTTATAGGGTGATCCAGTGATTAACCCAATATCTAAATATCACTAAAGGCCTCTTAGGATCTTGAAGGAACCCCTAGGTTCCATTGGAGCACTTGGTTCAGTTAGGGTGCTCCTACACCAAATATGTATCTATCGTAGGCATGTCCTTGTAGGTCCAAGAAAAGTTGATTTTATATTTTTGCAGGAATGTCGTCATGTCTTTCTTTTCTTGATCACTAAGAGACTGCAATGTAAATGATGTGTGGATCTACTTCTATGCCCAGATTGATCAAGATTGTGTCTTCAATAATGATAGAGGATATTTTTGGTTCTATCAGATTCTTCCTCCTCTTGTGCCTCAGAAAGGTTTTCACTATAGGATGCATCCTTTATTTTATCTTTTTCTTCATTCGAAGGTGCCTACGAGAGGTTTTCACCAAGGGATGTTTTTGTATTTTCATTTTTTGATTTTGATTTTTATTGTCATTTTTGTGACTAAGAGAATTGAACTAGATATTGAAGTAGGCTTGCTCATTGAAATAGATCTGATGCTCATATTCTCAGAGATTCTTAAGTCCAAAGAGAGATAAAACTACCTCATCTGAATCACAAATGTCTAAAGTTGGTAGTGAATCTTGCTGATCCCATTCAATTAGTTTAGGTTTTGTGAGGGGAAGACGAGGGGGTGAAAGGTTTTCTTGTGTGATGGTGAAGACATGGGTAAGGTCATCAAGGTCATCTTCAACATATTGGAAAGGGACTTCAAAAATCTCTTTTTCGGTGTCTAAATCTGAGGCGGCTAAACAATAGTCCTTGGTAAAGTTAGTCTTAGTTTCTATGGAACCCAATCCGTGTCCTCAAGGATAGCCATTTTCTATTATAATTTTCTTCTTACTAGTTTCATTTGCACCAAGGCTAGTGCCATGATACTCCATGCTTTCAACAATGGGTGTGGCTTTAATGTATTTTCCATTAGGGAATGTTACTAGTTTTCTTCTTCTTCATTATAAAGCCAATCAAGGACATTGTATTCCATGTGATCATCTGATAAGGGCCCCCAATGTTCAAAGTGGTTGTTTTGCAATGCATGAGATCTTTCTCTTTAGAGGGAGGTAATAGTACTATCTCCCATAGGATTTTGGGGACAAAAGGAGCTATCCAATGCATAGAGCACTTTCAAATTTGTATTATCCCATGCCCTGATCTGTAAAGGTGGTCTTTATTTCAGATTTAGAGGCTTTGTATTTAGTGACCTTTTCCTTTCCTTTGGATTGATTAGCTTGTATCTCTAATGTATTTTTTGAAGCTAAGGAAGTTCCTAGAATAGATGTATCTTTATTGAAATGTCGACCAAACTCCTTCAATGGACAATAATTGGATTGCTTGGCTTCCAGTCTCTTACAGTATTGAAAGGGTTTAGGATCTTTGGGAATTGTGATTTCTATACCATGATGTGGAAACTTGAGACATTGATGATAAGTAGAGGGTACACATTTGATAGCGTATGTCCAGGGTCATCCCAACAAGATGTTGTATGGTAGATCTAGATCCAACATGTGGCAAACAATTTCAATTAAGGCTGGGCCCACTTGTAAAGGTAGTGTGATCAAACCTTTTCTTTCTTGTTCTCTGTCATCATAGGCCTTTATTGTGATTCACTTGTCTACATCCAAAAGGACCTCAGAAAGACCAATGTTACAAATCATTTTCAATGTGCACAAATTTAGGCCAGATCCACCATCTACAAGGACTCATTTGATTTTAGTGGATTGGATTTTGGCTTCAATATGGAGGGATATATTATGATGAAGGTTAGGTTGAAGAAAGTATTTGTCAATGAAAACAAGATACTCTTGTGCAAATAAATTTGCGATCATGGATTGGAATCAGGCAACATTGATATTTTTAGGAACACGATATTTATACAGAGCATCTTCAAAAATTTCTTTGTGAATTGACAAGGTATGTAGGAGTTCTAGAATGGATATTTGTGCAGGCATATTTCCTAACTAGGCCAATAGGTCGTAGCATGAGGCAGGCCAATCAGTGGTAGATGGTGCAGCTCATGGATTGGTAGATGTAGAAGGTTTATCAACAGCTTGGACAATGACTCTGGTTCTGTGTGTCATAGTATTACAATCAACAACTTTGAGGATTATGGTGTTGACATGTTTTTCTGTTAGGATTGGATAATACTGAGAGGGGGGGGTGAATCAATATTATATCACTTTATTAAACTATTCAACCATTTAAACATTAGCCATACACTTGCAGTAAAGAAAAGAACATAAGAAAATGACACATTACTCATGACACCATATTTTGTTTTTGAGGAAACCCTAGCCAAGGGAAAACCCCAGTGGGGATGGTACCCACAAGCATGTAATAAAGTATAATGTACTTGTTAGGAGACCTAGCCCTGTTAGGAGATAAATATTACATAGCACATTTCCTTGTTAAAGAAATTAAAACCCTGTTAAAGGTTCATAACACCCTATTAGGGGCCAACTAAGCTTACAATTCTTACAAAGTAATTCAGTTCACAAAGTGTTCTTAGTCATGAACAAAACAAGCAACACTAGTGCTTAGATAGTTCCTTTATAGCTCTTCACTGATCTTTTTCATTCTCTTCTCTGCTATTCGCTCAACAACTCATCCAACTAACCATCAACTACATCCATATATCTTTATCAAAAAGATCTTACACATATATCTCACAACTTTACAAAGTCGGCTCCCAATATGAATATTACAAATATTACAAATTTGGCCTTCAATAAAAAATAAATTTAATATAGTAAATATAAAATGCATAGTCGATTCTCTAGCATAGTCAATGTGTAGGTTATCAGCAACCAAAATCCAACTTCAATTTTCTGGAATCCAAGTCATACTCCCTCAATATTTGCTACTGTCCAACTACTTTGTATCATTGTTCTACTGTGGTCTGTTCATCTTCAATTCTTTCTAACTCATTGTAGACATTACCAAAACCAAATCGATCTTAGGTGGAGGTCATACATACCCCATACTATCTTCCTCTAAGATTTATTTTCCTAATTCATCGATCTTGATCTTTGATATCCAAAATACTTCTGTATCTCTGCTTCTATACTTAGTCAATTTCTGAATCTACAAAAAATATCTTTATAGGAATCAATCTAAAACCCATACGTGTTTCCATAAATGACAACCAAAAAGTGAATCACATTTACCCAATTGATCACTTTCCAACAATCTCTCCCATTGGCATTGATGGCAACACTTAGAAAAAATGAATAAGTGTTCCAACAAAAAAAACTATCTACTATATATTATCTCCTTACTCTTCTTGTCTATATATATATATATATATATATTAACTATTTTTTTTCTTCTCTCTTATTAACTATTGTTTCTTCTTATTCTTCTCTCTTCTCCCCCTTTGACAACAATTACAAAGGTGCATACAAAACAATAGGTTTTACTGCTTGCTCACCAGTTTCAGAATGTCTTGAAAGGAATCTTCCAAGATCTTCACTTCTACATTCCATGTTTTGAACAATATTTGGCTAATATGAATTAAGCCATTTAGTGAAAATGATGTGGTCTCAGCTTCTTTCAATTCTGTGGGCATAGATTTATTCAGTGAATCTGTCACTTTCTCCAAGTCTGAGAGATGAATTTCAAGTATGGATATCTTAGGAGTGATAAATCTCTTCAGCAAATTAAATCTTGTCAATAATCTCCCTTTCTCGTTATCCAATACACTGAGTTTAGCTAGAATTCTTGTGACTTCCTTGTCTAACTCTATTGTGGATTATGAAGATGTTTCAAAACTAGCCATCATACTGTTTAGAGTTGCCCTCTCCTTGGCAATAATGTCTTCTACATTCTGAACATGCCTAATAGGATTCATGCAATAGCTAAACAATTTTCTCCCATGTCCAATGCAACTCTTTGCATTTGTCAAACAAGTTTTCACAATGCCTAAGTCCCATGTGATAGAATTGAAAACTTCTGTTAACTTTTTTTTTTCTAAATATTTGATCTCTGCCTTCTCCTCTGCAATCTTTATCAAATTCTCATAGTGCCCATCAAATTCATCAAGTGTTATTCTCAGATTTTCAATGTCATCTTTGTGCTAGAAAACAATAGGTACTAGAAGAAATTTGTTCACAGTATCAATTTCTCTTTTAATTACTTTAGCCTTTTTGTCTCCTTTCTATTCTAATCTTTCCTTGGCTTTGTTCAATGTAGTAAATGCCAATTTGACCAACTCAACTTCATCCATGCTATCAACAATTACATCACTACTTGCCAAAAATGAGATGGATGATGTGTTTACCTAATTCTTTTCATCCTCTTGTTGTTCTTTCTTCTATTCTTCTTCCTTTTTTTTTTCTCCACTTCCTCTTTTTGTTTAGCTTCATCTGCTATAGGGGTGTCCACATTACCTACAAAAGGGTCCTTTTCATCTTGTGAAGTGTCAAGAGTCACTGCCACACAAGAAACATAGAAATATGGTGGTGGATCTACTTTGGTGTTCTCAACATTTGTCTTTATTGATTTTTAGATTTCTCCCATTCCTAATTGTGTAGGCAAAGTGGTCTTAGGAGGTGGGGGCTTGTCAAAAGTAGTAGTCATCAATATCTTCTCTAGTGCCTTTTGAGTTTCCTTAGTGACTTCATCATACTTCCTTGCCATGATTTTCAACAATCTTACCTTGGTACTTAGTAGAGGTTTTATTTCCTTGTATATTCTATCCATTTTTGTATGGATATTATAGGAAGCATGTTATGAATTTTATGATTCCTGATTTTATCATCCTCAATTTGTGCTAAGTGTTTTCTTGTCTCCAATATCCCATACAGATCTATAGGTATACTTCCTTCAATTTCCAAAGGAGTCTTTTTGAAAGTGAGTAAATGCTCAATCACAATGTATTCAATCTTAAACTTGTCTGAATTTTCATACCTATCATAGTATTTTTCAATTGTGACCAGTTTACCTTTTTCTATTGCTCTCTTCTCTATAATTTTCATGTCAAGCTTCCATATGCGCTTCTATATTTTCTTCTCTTCTCTTCCTGTTCTCTTCTCTTTAGGGGATGTCTGCATGCTTGATCTAGTTACTATAGGAGTGATGTTCTTTGTTTGTGATGTTTGCTATGATGGAGGAGGTGGACTGTCTACCATTACTACCTCAGGAGTGGGAGGGGCTACCGTACTTTGACTTGCTAGTCCAAGAGATCTATCTATCATTTTTTTTTTCACTTCTTTCAGTTCTTATTATGTCAACCCATCTTTTACAGCACATTCATGTACAAGGTTTTCAAATTTTCTTTTCCTCAGACCTCTAGGTTGTTCTTCTCTCACCTTTGCTAATTTCTCCTCATATGTTCCCCATCTTTCTTCTGTTGGATCAACTTCTAATGCAAGAACATGTTCTACTCACATGGTAAGTACCTTAGAACTTACTTCATAACCCATGGGATAA
This sequence comes from Thuja plicata, assembly GCA_018584345.1. Taxonomy (NCBI): domain Eukaryota; kingdom Viridiplantae; phylum Streptophyta; class Pinopsida; order Cupressales; family Cupressaceae; genus Thuja; species Thuja plicata. The sequence continues at coordinate 1,310,629 of MU226934.1, forward strand.
CACCATTTCTTTCTAGGTGTCTCTACTTCCAAACATACACAATAAATTTCAACTATGAAACAAATTGTATCCTTCTATTTTTCAAAAATATCGTCATGTATATTGTACCTATTCTTCATCTATCTCTTTAGTATCTTGATCATCCAAAATAGTTCACCATCAACCCAAGTAGTATTCTATCTCTTGTAGCTCTGTGAAATCAAAATACCTGTAGGTATTGTAGATTTCCAACCAATAGGATGTAAGCCAGGAAATTTGTGCTCAATATGAATAATCATATGCATCAACAATGAACCAAATTTGAAGGTCTTAGTTCTATCCTTCTTCACTAGCTTCACATTTTCAAGAAATTGTTGTGCTAGAACTTCACATAGGTTATATTTCACATTTTCCTTCACCATTCTCCATGCCATCATGATTAATCTTGTAGATACTGAGTTAGGTATTCTACTATAGTAGAATTTGTATCCAAGAATCATAACAATCAATCTCACATTTGGTTGAAAGATGTCATTCACTGTCATTTCCTGTCTGTCCCATTTATAATGAGTTAGGGTTTCAAATTGTTTCTTTACATGTTTCTATGCAATAGGGATGACTCCAGTGTTGTCCAGTCTAGTGATTTCATGAATTAAGTCACTAGAAATCTTTACAGGTTGATCACCTATCCAAATAAACTGATCATGAACCTTGCTCAATAGTATCTCAAACTGTTCATCTTCATCAAATTTGCATAAGTCCAAAATTTTTATTATGCTTAGCTGATTAATGTGTTTGTATTCTTCTTTCATGATTCCATTATCATTCATGTACTCCATCTCAGTTGATATATCATCACTTCCCAATATATCATACTTACAATGTATGTAAGCCCTAATATCTTCTACATGCAATACATCATATAGGGTTTGAGAAAATGATCCTTCTAGATCCTCTTCATAGGAATTAAATGAATTTTTCTTAAATTTGTACCTAGGTCAATCTACAACATCTAAAATAATAGGTGCATCCATAGCTAGATGATGTAAATACCTTTCTTCCGCTGAATTCTACATTTTATGCTTCAATCAATCACGCACGACAATTATAGAATAGTTTGAATCTCTTTTCTCTCTAATCTCCTTAGCTCACTCCTTGTCAAATGGTAAAGAGATAAGTCATCAAATAGTACTTTATACAAGTTTAAGTCATGAATTTATCTTTTACTCAATACTGTCTAGTCGACTGTTAGATCTTGCGAACACAATATATGTGTCAGCTAATGTTGTGGTCTCAGATGTACATTCCATGATGTCAGTCAAGTTCATACCCAAGCTCGCTTGAGATTAATCCACAAATTTTGGGAAAGGATATATTCTAATGTTTGTATCCAATGCTCCCCCTAATGCCATGATCAGCTAATTAGGTCGATTCTATTTTACTGCCATCAGGCAAAGATCCAATAGCATCTACTGACTCTCCCTGAAATGATGTCTCACTTTTTTCTTTGATCTTCCATATCTTACCACTATTTCTATCTTCTAATTTCTTAAAACAACTTTCAAAATGACTCTTCAAATCTGCAACACTCTTACCAGTATCATTTGCATTCTTCTGTGAATTCATAGGAGGTGGTACTCTTTTGTTGTCTAAACCATTATACTTGAAATTTTTTTCTATATGTCCTAGATTATTGCATTTATAACATATAGGAGGTCTTATTTCCTGATTAAATTGCATCTTACAGTATTTCACAACGTGTCCAATTTTATTACATTTGTATCATGTAGGTTTCATTGTAGATTCTCTTCCATTGTCTTGTCTATATCCAGATTGATTAGGTTTTCTGCAGTCTGCATTCTTGTGCCCATATCCATTACAATTAAAACAATAACCAAATTTTTTTATAAAAGGGGCATTACCTCTGTAGTCTCTCTTCATGTGTTCAAATCTATTGCAACCAAAGCATCTACCTCTGAAGGGTTTGATCTGCTCTTTAGGTTCTTCAGTAGAAGGTTTCTTAGCATCAATCTTCTCATTGGATTTCTCTTCTTGATTATTTGAACATCCAACTTCATTGAAGCCAATACCAGTAATATCACCTTTAGGTTTCTATTTTTCTCTCTATTCATCAATCAAATAACTATTGGTGTGAAGTTTCTCAATGTGTTTCTTTGCTTCAACAAGTTCACCTTTTATAATCTGATTGTATTTCTCCATCTCTAGATATTTGTTCTTGTATTTTTTAGACTCATTCTTCATTTGATCTAATGTACTATTTAAATCCTCTTCAAATTTATTCTTAGCATCCTTCTGTACCTATATTTCTTTAGCCATAGTCTCATTTTCAAGTTTCAGAGTCTCATTCTCTTCTTTTAGTTGCCTCACCTGATTTGAATTATCTTCATCTGAATCCTCTTTTATCTGAACCATAAGATCTTGTCTTTGACTTCTGGAAAGTTCAAGTTGTTCTTTTAGTTTCTTTATAAATTTCTCAGCTCTTCGCATGTTGAATCTCATCTCTCCATTTTCTACTTTTTCTTTGTCAAGGTCTTCAAGTACAACATCAAAGTTTTCTTGCAAACTATCCAAATCGATTCTGATAGCCCTCAAGTTGTTAGACTTTCTCTCCAAGGGCCAGAAGCTCTGATACTAATTGTTAGGATTGGATAATATTGAGAGGGAGGGGGTGAATCAATATTAAAGCACTTTATTAAATTCTTCAACCATTTAAACATTAACCATAAACTTGCAGTAAAGAAAACAACATAAGAAAATGACACAGTACTCATAACACCATATTTTGTTTTCGAGGAAACCCTGGCCAAGGGAAAACCCCAGTGGGGATGGTACCCACAAGAATGTACTAAAGTATAATTTCCTTGTTAGGAGACCTATCCCTATTAGGAGCTTAATATTACATAGTGAATTTCCTTGTTAAAGGAATTACAACCCTGTTAAAGGTTCACAACACCCTATTAGGGACCAACTGATCTTACAACTCTTACAAAGTAATTCAGTTTATGAAGTGTTCTCAGTCATGAAAAAAACAAGCAACACTAGTGCTTAGATAGTTCCTTTATAGCTCTTCAATGATCTCTATCATTCTTTTCTCTGATATTTTCTCAACAACTCATCCAACTAACCATCAACTACATCCATATATCTTTATCAAAAAGGTCTTACATAAATATCTCACAAATTTACAAAGTCGGCCCCCAATATGAATATTAAAAATATTACAAAGTTGACCTTCAATACAAAATATATTTAAGATAGTAAATATTAAATGCATAGTTGGTGCTCTTGCATAGTCAATGTGTAGGTTATCAACAACCAAAATCCAACTTCAATTTCTCAGAATCCAAGTCATACTCCCTCAATCTTTGCTACTGTGCAACTGCTCTTTATCGCTATTCTGATGTAGTCTGTTTGTCTTCAATTATTTCTAACTCACCATAGACATAACCAAAACCAAATTGATCTTAGGTGGAGGTCATAAATACCCCATAATGTCTTCCTGTAAGCTTGCTTTCCCTAATTCATCGATCTCGATCTTTGATATCCAAAATATTTTTGTATCTTTGCTTCTATACTTTGTCGATTTCTAAATCAGAAAAAATTATCTTTATAGGAATCGATCTGAAACCCAGATGTGTTTCCATAAATGACAACAAAAAAATTGAATCATATTTACCCAATGGATCACTTGCCAATGGTTTTAGATTCTTTGATGCATCTACAAAGAGCATCAAACCCAAAGATATCATTTTCTACTAGACTCCCACATGTTCAATAATTTCCTTTGATAGTATTGGTAGAGTAATCATATGGAGTTGTGTTGGATGCATTGTTTTGATTATGGGGCAGAAATGGTTGATTGTAGACTTTAAGTTTCAAATTTGATGAGGATGCATTCTGGCCTTCAACTTCAATTTTTCCATAATCAATGAGATCTTGCACAAAGTGTCTAAGCTTCATGGATTTCTTGGTATCATGTCCTTTGATGCGATGATAATCACAATATTCATTTTCTCTATACCAAGTGGGTTTGGGTTGATTCTCATCGAAAGGCCAAGTATTTGGATAGATTATCATTCCTTGATCCACAAGTTTTTTAAAGATTATGTCTAAGGGTTCCGCTAATACTGTGAATTGTCATAGTTGCCAATTGTTTTTATTTTTGTTGTTGTTGTTGTTTTTTTGTTGTTACAAGGGAACATATATGATTGGTTGCATGTTTTTTGTTGATTGTTATTTTGATTGTTGTTTTGATACTGATTCTAATTTTGATTGTTGTTGTGATTCTAATTTTGATTTTGATTGTTATTGCGATTGTTTTGATTATTATTGTTGGATGCCTAAACATTTTGAACATGTTTTGCATCAGTCACCCCATCATTGGAAACTCCTTTGTTTTTACTCCAGAATTTTAGTTTATCATTGTTGGAAGGAGTATAATGTTTGATGCTACCTTTTTGCAAAAGACCATCTTCAATGTCTTTTCCCTTGTTCACAAGGGATTCAAAGGTGTCAAGTGAAACCATTTTCATTTGGAATGACATCTTGGGGATGAAATTCTTTGTGATGATGTCAATTAAGTGACTATGAGGTATTTTCCATGGTATGCGATTTGCAATATGTCTCCATCATTGTAAGAAACTAGCAAAGGTTTCTCCATTCTTTTTTTTAGTATTGCACAAATCACTGAGTGTTGCTTGATGCTCAATGTTATATGAATATTGTCCAACAAACTTCTCTGCAAGATCAGAGAAAGTAGAGATTGATCCGTAAGGAAGGGCCATGAACCATTCTAAAGCTACGCTTTCAAGAATCCTAGTGAGGAGTCTTTTTAGGTAATTTTTGTTATAGGAAACTTCTTGACATGCAATGTAGAATTCTTTGAGATGTTGTAGAGGACATGTTTAACCTTTTTATTTCTCAAATTTAGGCATCTCAAAGTTCAAGGGGAATGGTTGCATTGTGATGGACTTGTCAAATGGATAGGGACAAATCTCCTCAAAAGAAAACTCCTTTTTGCCCCCATTCTGTAAACCATACACAAGACTTTTGAGCTCATTAACTTGTTGGGATAAATTTAGAGCATTATGCAGAGTAAATTGTGGCACATAAGCTCCTCCTCCTCCAAATTGTGCATCTTACAAGCCAGTGGAGGTCATATCGACTGTAGGAGGGGGTACGTATTGATAAACTCTAGATGTGTTGGTTATAGATGTCTTCATGACCATTGTTTGAAATGTAGATGATGTAGCCAAAGGCATAGAAATCTGTCCTATGCTGTTGACATTAGCGCTTTCTCTTTGAGTGGCATTCATCATCTCATATGTGCTATTGTACATAGTAATGTTTGGAAAAATGCTTAGGATCTATTGGATTTGTTCTTGTGTCAATTGGATTGATGATGTAGTTATTGTTATAGGTGTTGATGTAGGTATTGATGTGGAAGGTTCACTAACAGTTCCTTTATCAGTGTCACATGATGATGTAGCATTTGAATTGGAAGCCATGGCTATGCTCGCAACAAATGTGGCTTTGGTGATGTTTCAAGTAAGGAGCAATTCATCAAATTCTGTGGGCATTGTAATCCATTTTGAATGAGATTTTATGACAAATGGTCTTTTCAACCATTTCTAAGTTATATGAATCTCTAAGAAAATCATTCACTTATGTAGGTCTTTCCTCTTGATCTACTAACTCAGTTTCTTCATTGGGTTGATTGTCATCTTGTACTACATTTCCTTTAAAGAATTGGTGAGCAAAAGGATTCTCCTCATAAAAGGGAGTGTTGGGTGTTGTACGCCTCATGTTTCTAGCTTGATATCAAGTAACTACCATACAATGACATACTTAGAAGAACATAAGCCAAGAAGATGTAGGATTGAGAAATGAAAGGGAATGGAGCAAAGATCTGATTCTTGATTTGATTTGATTTGATTTGATTTGGATTGATTGATGTTTGAATAAGGATTGATTGATGATTGATCCAACTTCATTGATTATTGATTTTGATTCAAAGGTTTTTAGAACAAAACCTAGGTATAACAAGACCTTGTGATGAAACAAACACAAAAGGATTAATTTTTCTATCTTCCAAGGCCTTGTGATGGCACAAGCACAAAAGGATTAAGTGATATCTTTTCTACTTGAAGATAGACTTGTGATCTCAAGAAAAATGGGATATGACCAATGGATTTAAATTACTTGAGACAGACTCATGGTATACAAGCAATGTTATATTTGTTTGAAGATGAAGTTCTGCAATACTTTTGATTAAGGTCTTTCAACCTAAAAGGGATTAATTTGACTTTGATTTGATTTGATGTAAAGAGGTTTGATCTAGTGCTCCAAGAGGAAGAATGATGTTTGATGATGATGAAATAAATGAAGAATTGATTTTAGAAACAAGAGGCTTTTCTAATCATATTTCTCAAGGGTGACCAAGGAACAGTTGATGGGATATTTGGCCATGAAATTGGAAACTTTATTGTTGTACATGATTTTGTCAATTTTCTCGTAGTAATCGATTTATTGCTTTATTGATTGGGAAATGTGTTGATAATCTTTGGATTTTCCAGTAGTCTCTTTTTGTTCTCGATAAATTGGAGGTGTTGGAAGCTTAACCTTTTTGTGCTTCTTGGAATCTGTCATGTCATATAGCAGAAAATATGATTTTGACTAGGCAACTGAATGTTTCGGGACAAATGTTTTCAATATCCCATAGTGGACAAATTTTCAAAGATTTTGATAGAATTTGAAGCTCACTTTTTTAAAGCAGAGATGACAGTCTCAGACACAGATGATAGTTCTAGAGCATAGATGTCAAATCTAGAGCGGAGATGACAGTGTGTAATCAAAACAGTGTCTTGATATTTTGGCAGATTTTTTATTTTAGTTTATTTTTAGCGAATTTGTTCAATGGAAAGATCCAATTTCATCATAATCAAACTAGAAAATAACCAACATATGTCTTGAAAACAATCCAATAAGGGACAAAGCAACCTTGAGGGATACAAGCAAGTGTGACAAATTTGTTTGTTGAAGGTTTCGTTCATGTTTTCATATTGTCAATGTTCAAGCACTTCAAACACAACCTACATAAGGAATTGGTGTAGCATAAAAATGTTTTCCCGTAAGCTTAGGCACACACACAAGAGCTAATCAGAATATAGCTATCACAAAGCACACAATGGCTCCATTCATGGCACTGTATTAGCCGAATCCAAACACTCAAGGTGGCACAAATGTATGAGTGATCTTGGGAAAGTTACTATATTACTTGCACAAACATTATCACCTTTCGGGGGTGAACTGGGTAGGCCTCTACTTTAATAGTTCTTAGTAAGGTTCTCCATTCGTGACTACCCCTTGTAGTTTTGCAAGAGAAATTGAGGCCTATAGCCCTACAAACACCTGAAATGCATAGTCTCGCAAGTGAGATTCAGACCTCTCGGCCCTACACAAGTTGACTATATCCCCCTTGCAGTCTTGTAAACAAGATTGAGACCAAGATGGCCCTACAAGCACCTTGTCAAGTGTAGTCTTGTAAGAAAGATTTAGGCACTAGGCCCTACAAATGAAGGAGAATTTAAGATAGAAATAGTAACGTCTTTCCTCTCTTTGGATTGAAGAAATATTTTGATTATAGTGGGGTGGAGTAGCCAGGTTCGCTTGCTCCCCACATGGGTCGTTCCCAAGAGATTTCTCTCTTTGAAAGCCCTATAAAGGATTAACATAAAGAAAATGGATTGGCGATGAGAGGGGTCTGGATTTCTAATTTTTGCACAAGGGAAAAAGAGCATAGTCTCCTACCCAATGTCATTTTCTCCCAAACATGCCAAACACTTGTTCTTTCGAAAAGATTTATTTATTTAACAAAAAATAAGCATGTCTAGGTTTTTGATCTTCCAAAAGGAAGAGAGAATACTCCCCTAATGATTATTTTAAGTTATACAAATGAATCTCCTAATTAATGTATGTGCCTAAATAAAAGACTATTCTAAAAAGCTTGATCGTTTAGTTGAAATCTTTTAAGGCAACCTGCAAGAACAAATGTAAGTAGTGTAAGTTTTTATTTTGTCTTTTTCAACGTCCTCGAAGCACAAAAATTCAGTAGTTTTGATGTCTTTGTCTTCAGAAACAGTGTTGAAAAAACTTTAAAAAGATCAGTAACCCAGAAATCTGCTTAAAATGTTAAAACACAACAAACCTGCACAGATGAAAAAATATAGTTACAGATGGTGATCTGTGCAGATGTTGATGTCAAAGCACAGATGATAGTCTATGAAAACACAAAAACTGTTATTTGTCTGAAATGTAGAAACTTCATAGACGGTGATTCTAGGGCGCAAATGACAATCTGCAGAGGCAGTAACTTACATAGACGGCCAAACACAGACACTCACAGTTTGCTGATGAAAGGACTTAGTAAACATAAATATTCAATTTTTACCAATTTTAACAACATTTAAGTCTTAAAACTGACACCTTGTCAGAAACCCGAGAGTTAAAAACCTTAAAATTTAGTAAAAAGCCTTTGAAATGACATTTAAACTAAGTCTAGTTTTTAACAGGCAGAGATGGCTGTTTGCAAGTGTAGATGGTAGATTTGCACAAACGGTGATCTGTGCAGATGGCTGTCTAGAAATTCAAATGACAGACTCAAAGTAGAGATGACTCTACGTAAAGTTTTTCCAGAATCATAGAAAAATGTGAATTTTTTTAAAAATATTGAAAATTAAGGGACATGGGTCCCACCAGGCGTACCAAAATGTATGTGATAGAAATTATACCATCCAAGAACAATAATAAAACATGTAAACATTAAGGTTATTCATTAGAAACAAAATTCAAAGTGTTAGCATATTTTAAATGAAATCTAAGACAAGAACTTTCGCCACAACCTCCGATGAGCCAAACAAGGGCACCCAATGCCTTTTTTATTTTCTCTTAGAGATGTATATGTGTGTGCTCTCCCAACACAATATCTAAATCCCACTTGCAATGTATAACAGATAAAATAATAACTCAAGAACAAGTATAGGGAACTTGCCTCAAGCTTTCGCCATTGATGAAAATGCAAGAACTATGCTAAGATGGTATGCATAAGATAATGAAACTAGATTCATTCACCATTAAGCTAAGATGTGATTTGTAGATTTTCAAAATGAACTAAAAATCATGGAAACATGAATATAAGATAATAATTCAAAAATGAAACTAGCATGATAACAATGATAAAATGGAGATGATTTGCTCGTGGCAAGAGCCTCTATTTATAGATTTTTGGAAGGAAAAAGAGGGCTTGAATGAGGTGGAGCTCATGTAGCATCCACATAGGTGTCACATGAGGGACACATAAGCCATGTAAGAGGCCAAGTTTTCTCTTACATGTGTGAGCAACTTGTGATGTGATGGGTCAAGGTGTACTTAAAGTACACATGTGAAGGATCTTGTAAGAGGTGTAAGAGTTTTACTCCAATGAAACACTTTTAGAAAGTGTAAGAAAGTGTCATCAAGGTTTTAAGAAACTTTGTTGGCACCAAATTAGAATAAATTTGAAAAGTCAAATTTAGAAATTTGCTCACACATGTGTGAGCAAATAATTAGGACTAATATGTGTAGGAATCTTGAAATTAGCCGAATTAACATTAGTTAATTAGTGAGTAGGTGTATTTGGTGAGAGTGATATGAGGTAGAGTAGGATCTAGGTTCAAATTAGTTTAATCCAAATTAGATTTAGACTAATTATGATTTAGTAGAATTAATTCATGTGGAGGAATAAATAAATTATAAATTTATTTAAAAGAGATTAATGAGGGAAATGTATATAAATGGGATTTAATACATTAAAGGGGGAATAATATTTAAATACTATGAAAATGAATCATATTTAATTAAATAGATAGAAGAATATAAAAAAATATAATTAATTAAAATTAACTATAATGTTATGGGAATATTAATTAAATTAATATAAGGATGATTTTGGATGCCTGCAGGTTTCATTTTCTTCTTCAAGTTGCTTCATCTGATTTGAATTGTCTTTGTCTGAATCTTCTTTTAATTAAACCACAAGATCCTGTTTCTAACTTCTAGAAAGTTCAAGTTGGTCTCTAAGTTTCTTTATAAATTTATCAGCTCTTCACATGTTGAATCTTAATTCTCCATTCTCTACTTTTTCTTTATCAAGGTCTTCAAGTGCAACATCAAAGTTTTCTTGGAAACTATCTAAATCCATTCTAATCTCCCTTAAGGTGCTAGACTTTCTCTCCAAGGAAAAAATCTCTGATACCAATTGTTAGGATTAGGTAATACTAAGAGAGGGGGGTGAATTAGTATTACAACACTTAATAAAAATTTTCAACCAATTATAAATAATCCACAAGATTGTAGAAATGAAAAGAACATAGTACTCATAACACCTTTATTTGTTGTCGAGGAAACCCTAGCCAAGGGAAAACCTCGGTGGGGATTCTACCCACAAGCATGCACTAAAGTATAGTGACCTTGTAAGGAGACCTAGCCCTATTAGGAGCTGAATATTACATAGTGCAATTCCTTGTTAGAGGAATAAAAACCCTCTTAATGGTATACAACACCCTGTTAGGGGCCAATTGAGCATACAACTTTTACAATATAATTTTGTTACAAAATATTCTCAATAATGAACAAAACAAGCATCTCTAATGCTTAGATAGTTCCAGTCATAGTTCTTCAATGATCTATGTCATCTTCTGCTCTTCCATTTGCATGTCACATCCAAAACTCTATTTTTCAACTCTCTCTTTGCTCAACAAAAGATCTTACATATATATCTCTCTTCTTTACCAAGTTGGCTCTCAAATACAAAGATTACATAGTCGACTCTCAATACAAAATACATTTAATAAAGAAAATATCAAATGCATAGTTGGTGCTCTTACATGATCAAAATATAGGTTATCAATGATCATAATCCAACTCTGATTTCCAGGAGTCCACGTCATTCTCCCTGAATCATCGCTTATGTCCAACTGCTTTATATCACTGTTCTGCTATCTGTCTATCTGTCTTCAAATCTCTCTAAATTACTATAAAATTCACCAAAACAAAATCAATCTTAGGTGGAGGTCACACATACCCCATACTATCTTCTTCTAAGACTTCTTGTTGTAACTCATGGGTCTCTATCTTGGATACTCAAAATACCTCTGTATTTCTGCTTCTGTACTTAGCCGATTTCAGAGTAAACAAAAATTAACTTTAAATGAATCGATCAGTATGCGTGATGTGTTGCCATAAATGAAAACCAAAAAGTGGATCACATCATACAAAATTGATCACTTTCCAATAGACTAGTATTCTATCATACAAGTTTTCTTTCTAGTTCTTTTGTCATTTGGGCCTATTAGATTGGTCGCATGGGTTTTTATTGATACATGTTTTGTCATATTGAAACATATAGTTTGTCATGCGAGTTTCAGTGATAGAATATTCTTTGTGATTTGTCATTTCATGAACAAAGAGTATTTTTAGGGGTCTTATTGAGCATATTTTAATTTTCTAACCCCTAGCATGTGTTGTATGATCTTTTTGCTCCCTGGTTCTGCAGTTTAACTAGTTTTTTCAGGATGTTTTTGACAAAGATTCACTTGCCAAAGTCTCACTAGCACATAATTTACAAAGATTACTAATATTTTTGTGCTTGTAGGATGATTTAAAAGAAAGAAAAGTTGTGAGACTAATAATTCTTATATTTGTAGGTTGCCTTGTGATTTTATGAACCAAATAAAACATGTGCTTTCTTAGATGATTTCTTAGGCACTTAGTTTAATTAGGGTGTTTCTTGTTTGGGTTGAATTTAATATTAGGGTATTATGCTCTTATTTCTTTGGGAGAATCAAAAACCCAAACATGTTTGATTGAGCTTAGCCAAACAATACTTTTCTTTGGGAAAATCAAGTGTGCTTGATGTATTTGGGAGAAACAAAGGGAAATATGAGAGTATGCTCTTATCCTCTTTGAAGGAGAAGTGGAAATCCTAACCTTCCATATGCTCTCCATTTATTTCTTGCATTTACCTTTAGAGGGCCTGCCAAGAGAGAAATATTTTTGGAATGACCCAAGTAGGGAACAAGGAACCCAGCTACTTTGCTCCACTATAATAAAAATATTCCTTCAATCCAATGAGAGGGAAGACTTGGTTATTTTATACTTCTAATGCCTCTTCATGTGTAGGGCCTACTTGCCTTAATCTTGCTAAGCAAGACTACATTTGAATAGGTTCTTGTAGGGCCATTTTGGTCTCAATCTTATTTACAAGACTACAAGGGGAATACATTCAACTTGTGTAGGGCCGAGAGGTCTCAATCTTGCTTGTGAGACTATGAATTTTAAGTGCTTGTAGGGAGATAAGCCTTAATTTCACTTGCAAAACTACAAGGGATAGTCGTGAATGAATGTCATTACTAGACACTTTTAGGTAGAAGCCTACCCAATTCACCTTTGAAGGTATCATAAATTTTATGCAAGGATTGATCCAAGTGGATTATGTGGATCACCTAAATATTTTTACACTCACAATATGTATTCCCAAAGGAATTTTAAAGCATGAATGTGGCATGAGGGAGCTTGTGCAATTCAAGCATTGAGTCTCTTTTCAAAACCCACAACGTGCATAGTCTTGGAAAAAGCCAACATCACTCTTGTGTGAGGCGAAAGAATATCAATTGTGGGAAAATATTTTGATACTAAGAAAAATTGACTCTATGTATAGAAAGTGTTTGATCATCCCCTCTTTGTGTTTGAATCACTTGAAACTTGACACTTCCAACAACAAAAACACTTTTCACAACACATCACATCTCCAAAAAATTACATTTGAGCAAACGTTGTCCAAACTTTTGTCAAAAAATGAATGGAAAACTATCCCAGGTTATCCTATCATTTCTTGCCTTTAGAATTGATGTACGACAAAACTCCCTGGAGGAAGAAACTCATAGGGGGACCACAAAATTATCGTATGGGAACTAGTATATTGTCGTATGGTATGACAATTAGGATATCTTGATCTGTAGTATCTTTGCAATTCACTCATTACAACATCTTATCATAGTAGTTGCCAGTTCTTGACCGCGTGACTTGGCTTACCATCATCTCTTCTCCTAGTTTCTTGCATGATATTTCTTGTCCTATGCTTCTCCATAAAAAATAAATTTCAAATCCACTCGGTCACAAGTGTCATTTAGAAGGTATTTAGACCTTGAAAACATGATACCTTGTACCCCATACATCGAATCTTCTCACCATCTCTTCTTAATCTATTGACAAGAAATCATTTAGATATATTTGACATTAATACATTAGCCTAGTCATCTTGGACTGGTAACCTAAATTATCTTTCATGGTCCAAACGAGGATTCAAAAATCTGATCTCTATTCTAAGGGAAAAGCTACCGACAATCTTCTCCCAGGACTATCTTCTTGTCGAAAACCAAGAGAAAAACATGAAATACCACAAATAGATACTTCAGTCCCGCATCAGTCAATACCTGTCTTTGATCAATCAATCCTAGTTACTCAAAACATATCAACAATGTTAGCTTATGATTGGAGATCCCAACATGACAAACATAGTCACCACACTAGTACCTCTTCCTTGATTGAAGAACCCACTGAACAAGAGATTAGAAGATTTCAATAGGAAAAATATTTTCATAAAATGATACACACTCTTATGCAACTTGATAAGGACAAGTACTTCATGCATCTTACATTTATGGGTGTCAAACTTCCCCTTGACTTTTATGTGGAGGGACTCATATAAAAAGAAGAGGTGTCCCCCATCAGTAGCCTCAACCAACAAATGCAATATATGAGATGCAAACTAAGAGAATTAAAGAAATCAAAAGAAGAACCTTCTAGTAAGTACTCACTAGAATCTATATGTCGCTTCTCACTCACCAAGAATTTGCACATGCCACCATTTTCCCCTAAGGTTGAAAATCCTAAATATGAAAAATACAATGGGGAAGATGACCCTTAAGATCATGTGAGGGAATTCTATGCTCTTAGCATGGAATTTATGCATGAAAGAACATATTTGATGAGATTGTTCCCATGGAGCCTCAGCGGCCAAACCTTGGAATGGTTTACAAAAATCTCATTTGGTATGTATAAACTCATTGAAATTGTGTAAAATTTATCCAGCACTACTCCTACAATATCTTACATATGGTCACAATGTTGAGTTTGTGCAACAATAAACAACACACTAGAGAACCATTTGTTAAGTTTCTTCAAAGGTGGAGAAAAATATTCCCAAGATATCCTAGAAAGATACCCGAGTCTGAGAAAATTGAGAAAATTGACATCTTCATTAACAACTTGGTTTTTGAAATGAACTATGCAACTCAAATGCAAAGGTACATTTCCTTTAGTGACTTGGTCAACAATGCCATCAGGATTGAGGAATTCCTTGTGAAGAAAGGTGAACTCACCTTGTGTAAAGACACCAAATCATCAAGCAATGAAAACAACAAGGAAAAAAATAAATACTGGAATAAGAATAAAAATGTGATTAATTATGGAATAGTTGATTCGTCCGAGTACAAACCCAAGGAACCAATATTTAACCTCTCTAGTAGCATCCAGGCTGCTAAGATCAATGCCAATGTTACAAATTCAACCAATAATACCCAAGAGGCTCAAAAGGACAAATCCACATGGATGCCAAGACCTAAGCGCAATTTGATGTCTTCCATACATATGCTCCCCAATTTGAGCCAAGAGAAATTTATAACACTTCTTAGATAATGACCTCTCTTCAACATGCAACCTAGGCTTTTGAAGAAGATTCTGAAGATGATGACAAAACACCCCTTCCTCATAGTATAAATTGGAACTTTGGAGATGGTAACATAAATGCTCTTTCTTCAGCAATTCAAAACTATGAGAAGGAGGATGGAACAACTTGGAGCCTTCGAGATATTGGCATGACCCCTCATACACGCCTTAGGTCTACTTCAATAATTGAAGTCATACCGCTAAGGACTTTTTTGGAATGGATGGCTGCTCTCGAAGTGAATCAAAACACTAATGTTAGGTCAATTGGGTCAAACTTCCATAATACTAACAACGAATCCAATAGTAATGCTAGGAAGAGTAGCAGTCTAGGTATTCCTTGAGAGAGTGTCATTGTAGATCTGCTCTTACCAGTTGATAACCTTGATCTTGATAATGCAGTGCTATCCTTGGAACCTGTTGGATCTTTACCCCTTATTCATCATGAACTCATTGAATAGAACCCAAATGAGCCTATAAATCTGATCTCCTCACCAAATGAATACACCTTGGCTTGCTACCTAAACAAAATTGAACCCCTCACTTCTTCCACCAGTGCAATAAGCATAAGTATGACTGAGGGGGGCATCAAGTTTCTCAACCTTAAAAAAAAAGAAAAACAAAAAGAGGTCTGATGGTGAAAACCACTTCGTGGTAGTGTTAGAACCCAAAATAGTAAAAAAAAAATGGCGTATCTGTAAGATATATATATGTGTGTTTGTGTGTGTGTGTTTTGAATGTGTATGTGTTTGAATGTGGCATGGGGGTTTGTTTGGAAAATTTTGTTGATAGGCACAAAAGATGGAAAAGGGGGAGGAATGAGAGGAAAACATGATATATATATATATATTTATTTATATATGTGTTTTGAATGTGTATGTGTTTGAATGTGGTGTGGGGGTTTGTTTGGAAATTTTTTTTGATAGGCACAAAAGATGGAAAAGGGGGAGGAATGAGAGGAAAACATGATAATTTCCCAAAAAACCCCTTAAGGAGGGCTAAACAGTCATAACATGGAAGCGCTTCCATTTTAAGTTGATACATTAAGGCCCCACTTTCGTAGGAGTATGGAAATCAAACATACTCACGATAAAGTTAGAAGAAAGACTCCAGTGAATCGCAATGAGGTAGAACATCACTTAGTCAAGGACATGAGCCCCAGGCCAAGGATTATAACTCAACATACATGCACAAGGGCACAAAAACAAAGAGAAAACAAAGACAAAGCTAAAAGACACAAAAAAAGAGGGGTTAGTACAAAAACAAACCCAAATCAACTAGGAAAGGAAACCTTGCTAATAAATGCTTCCTATACTAATATTATATTTGGAAAGCTATCATAAAAGCATAAATGACTACATAAGAAAGACAAGAGCAACACTATAAATAACATATCTTCATGATCTAATCCTACTAGCATGAAAGAAAAAGAGAGAAAAGAGAGAGTGATTACCTCACCTAGTAAGATGCCCACCTTACCATGAATCACCAAGGAGGGAGAGCCCAACAAGTAGCCAAACCTGATAGTTCACCCATAAATTGTGCTCTGTAGTTTAAATGTGTCTTTTGATGACTTTTAGAATACCCATAGATCCATATTCTTGTATCACTATTGAATATAAAATGCATGTCTCTTACGGATTTAGAAACTTATGTTCATTATCTTCTAAGGATTTAGCATATTTGAAATTGAAAATGTGTATCTCTTCAGGATTTAGCAACTTATGTGCATTACCTTCTGGGGATTTAGCAAAAAATAAAAATGCGTGTCTCTTTAGGATTCAGAAACTTATGTGCATTAACTTTCGAGGATTTAGCATGTTATAAAATGTAAACTATAGTATAAGGGAGACACTATATATGCCCCCTCCTTATTATGGTTACCCAATAGACATAATAAGGAAGAAAAGGAGGATACCTACTTGTATATTCAGAAAATGGAAGCACTTCCATTGTAGACTGGTTTATGCCTCTGAGTAATTGGTTTGGGGTTATGCCAAGTGCCTTGAATGGGTCTCTGAATTGGATCTGGCTTTCCCCCCTATTCTGCCCCATTTCCCACTTTTCTCTAACTTGTTTCTAGCATCCTAAACTGCAAACTTGAGGTTTTTGACCTTAGGGTCAAAATTGACATTTCTGGGTCAAGGTCGACCTTGACCCTGACCTAGGTTAGAATCGACCTCAATTCTAACCCAGAGTCCAGATTTCATGTTTTCAGGGTTTCTGGATATCAGGCTTTAGAAATATTTAATTCCCACTTCCGGGTCGGCTATTTTGGTCTTTGGAGAAATGACTCTTGAAATTATATTTAATGTAGGTCCATTTTCTAGGGATATAGGTCTAATTGGAATTTAATTCTCCTATGTAGGCCTCTCTAGAATATTTTTCCCTAGATTTGTATATAAGGAAGCTTTCTCCTCTCATTTTCTATAGTCATCTAAGACTTTAAAAAGACAACTCTATGCATGATCTATTGAAGCAAGCATCTACTCTCTTCTATAAAATGGAAGCTAGGGTTTTTATCTTTATCCCTATCCTTAATAGGTTGATTCATTTATGCATTGACCCTTTCTTTGGGGTTAATCAATTTGGATCTTCCCTTTATGAAATTTGGGATTAAGAGGACAATCTTACCTTCTCCACATCATTATTTATCCTTTACATTTCAACAACATAACAC
This sequence comes from Thuja plicata, assembly GCA_018584345.1. Classification (NCBI taxonomy): domain Eukaryota; kingdom Viridiplantae; phylum Streptophyta; class Pinopsida; order Cupressales; family Cupressaceae; genus Thuja; species Thuja plicata. The sequence continues at coordinate 1,328,129 of MU226934.1, forward strand.
ATTCATCCATTTCTTATAATACAGTTTATTATGTTAAATTTTGGTGAACCCGTTATAGACAACTCTTTCTTTTTGGGGTTAGATTTACATTTTTATCTTGCATGCATATTAGATTAGCTTTCTTTTATGTTCTTGCATTTACATTTAAAAATCAAAATCTTGTGTTTCCTAAATTAGTTCATTTAGATTGCATTGGTGTATGAGCTTTACTACTTCTAGTCATACTTATTGTATCCTGGCTAGAAGAAGCCATAGACTTATGGGTTCTTTTGATCTTGATTCTTCCTCTCCTTTCCATAGGATCCCAGATGACAATTTGACCACTCATGATTCCAATCCTTCTATGGATCATAACTCTTCTCACTCATCTCATGATGAGGATGATGCTTTAAGAGTTCCTCCTGAATAATTCCAAAAAATTTCAACATAACTTGATAAAAAGGGAAATTGTCTTATTCAAGAAAACCATAATAAATATTCCATCCAAGCTATAAAGGCTCTTAAGAAAGTCCTTCGTGATAGTGATCAAGGTGTTAATATCTTGTGTGGTATCAATCATCTTGTGCATTTGAATGTTAAACCTTTAGCTTAAGATGCTCAAGATCTAGGATTCACTCCTCTTGTCACTAGTGGGGAACCTTTTTCCGTTCCTTTACCTAGAATTCCTACTTATACTCCTCCTTTTATGACTGCATCTCTTCCAATTTCATCTATTCCTGTGAGTGTTCCACTGATGTCTCTACCTACCTCACAACCTTCTTACCATAGTTTTCCTTTTACATATTCCAATCCTCTTCCAACTGTGGTTCCATATGTTCCTCCAATTTTGTCTTCCATTCTTGCCACTTCCTACACTTTTCATAGTGTTCCTAATGTTTCTATGCCACCTATTTCTTCTAATGATTCCAAAATCATTGGTTTGTCTCAAACTCTGTCATCTTTACAACAACAAATTGTATCCTTAACCCAATCCAAGTTTAGCACTCCTACATGTGACATGTGTAGTCTTTTATCCTTAGACATTATTCATGCTACTATCCCTCAACAACCTGATATTCCTTGTCTTGAGAATTACAATGGTAAGGGAGATCTTGTTACTCATTTAAAAACATTTCAAATCCTTTGTAGTGATTATGCTCATGACCATAGGATTTTAGCTAAGTTGTTTGCTAGAAATTTTCATGATAAGGCCTTGAAATGGTATTGTTCTTTACCTCCTTATTCTATTAATTCTTTTCCTAAGCTTGCTAATACCTTTATCCAGCAATTTCAAAATAACATTGGTCCGCTAGTTTCCTTAACTGATTTAATGCATTGTAAAAAAAACACCAAGGTAAAATCGACTGATTTTATTTGTAGATTTAAGCATTTGTATGCTCAAATTTCTTATCCTATTCCTGATATTGATATTCAACATATGTTTATTTCAAATTTACAAAAGGATATTAGAGATAAGATTCTGCTTATTGAATTTACCTCTTTTCAACAAATTTGTGCAGCACTTCATCATTATCAATTACAA
>MU226934.1:1339248-1350959 GCA_018584345.1 Thuja plicata
TATAATTAAATTCTTTCTTTTAAATGTATGTTTTAATTGTATAGAGGTGTTATTATAAATGTTATTTATTTTTAGAATAGATTTAATAATTATTTACATAGTATAATGTTGACTGAATTAGTTTTATAGATATGTAAATGTTTATTTGGTTAAGATAATTTGTTTTCCTTTTAATGTTAAAATAGATTAAACCATTAAGGGAAATTGATTTCTTCAAATATTTCTTAATACAATATTCAATCATAGATTTTTTAAATAAACTTCCTTGATGTAATTATCGTTTAAAGGGTTATAACTACCCCTCATCTTCGCAATATACTCCTATTAAGGGTATTATCGCTACCTTTGACCAGCGTTAAGCACGGTTGATTTTGGGTCAACCGTGGTCAAACCCCTCTCCGATCAACTCAGTTTTCATACTAGGTGATCCCTGTACTCTCTAGACCCTAAGATTCTAGTTTCATGCCTTACGGAGATAGTTGACTTTTTGGTCAACATGGGTTGACTTTCTGGTCAACTATCTCAATTTGCATGCCTGTGACCTCTATAGAACTTAGTAGTCCCTAGTAATGTCCCTTCTCTTATTTTGGAGTATGGTTGACTTTTGGTCAACTCTAGTTGACTTTTAGTCAACTTTTCTCATTTTGCGTGTTTGAGACTCCCTTAGGATCTAGAAAACCCTAGTACTTACTATTCACGTATTTCAGAGTATAGTTGACTTTTGGTCAACTTTAGTTGACTTTGGTTGACTTTTGGTCAACTACCTCAATTTGCGTGTAGATCAAGTTTGGAATTTTAGGCATCTTTTAGGATAGCTCTGAAAGTTATTCCTCTCTTTGTAACCTTTCTGGTTTCATTTATTTCCTTGCACCATTTTGCATGCACATGTTACCCTTGTGTTAGTTTTGTTATCCTCTTTAGTGCTCTTTTAAAAATTTTTGATTGTGTGTTTTTGCCCAACTTTTGGGCATGACAACATGTAATCTTGAATGGATCTGTAATAATAAATTGTAGATTGCATACACTCACGTCAATGATTATTTTTGTCTACATTCTATAAAGTGTAGCAAATAGAAGAAATCCTTTCAAAAAAAGTGGAGTTAACAATCCTATTGTAAATCCCTTAACTGAGTGCACACTATATAGTGTTGCTAAAGCTCTTAACAGAGTAGACCTTAACTAGTCTCCACATAATACTCATAATAGGGTAGATCATCATAACTGACCAAATTTTAAGCCTTAACCGACCCCTTCCAATCTATAGATAGTGAATTTTTTGTGGGTGCCATCCCCACCGTAGTTTTTACTTTCTAACAGGGGTTTTCTGCGTTACCATATCTTATGTTATGTGTTATTTTTTTCATAAATATTTCTATGAATGTCTACATACAATTAATATTATGAATTGATATCAAATGCATAAAGAAAGAACAACAGATATGATCGGTAAAGCAACGATTTGATTACATAAGGTTAAAGGTTAATTAACTAAAAGTTTTAGAGGTACTAATTCACCCCTCCCCTCTTAGTACATACTTCTCATTATTTCCAACAATTGGTATCAGAAATAGATCTCTTATTTGGAAAGTTTAAAGACTTAAGAGAAAAGATCATACAATGGAGAAGTACAGGCTTGAAATAAGTATTGAAAATCAGAAGTTAAAAATTCAGATATTCTTTGAACAATATAAGGAAGATAGAATCAAGATGAGACAACTACTAGATGAAATAAAGATTATGGCATCTCTCTATACTGAAATAGATTACCATGAAGAAGAGATACCAGATCTATTTGAGTCTTCAAGATCTACAACTAGCAAAGCATCAAGCACATCAGAAGAAAACATCACAAGCTTAATTGAAATCAATCAACATCTGGCTAGACAAGTGAAATCTTTGCAAATCAGTCAATAGACTTAGATGGTAAGAATGATTGATGTCATGAACAATTCTAGACAAGATGAGAAAGAAATAACACTAGATATTGATGAAAAAAAGAATATTAATGAAAATATACAAGAGAAAAAGTCATAAATACAAAGAATTACAGAACATCATCATGAGATTACAAATTAGATTAATCTTATGAGTGAAGAGGCAAACAGAATGAATGCACAATTCATTGAAAGAATAGAAGCTATCGGTGAGCTAAGATAAGAAAATGAAAATCGGAAACATGAAGTAAGAATTTAGAAACATCATAATGACATAATCAAGAGATCTCAAGAAAGCAACAAAAGGATGGATGATTTTCTTGATGGACAAAGAAGAGTCAACAACAACACCAGACTAGGCTATATCGAGAATGAAGAATCACCAAACCAAGATGATCCAAAGACTGTGTACACAAATCCAAGACCAAGAAAGCTAACATGCAATCACTATGGAAGGCAAGGCCACACATCAAATGTATGCAAGAGAAAAATGAAAGGTATTCCTAAATCCACACCTTCATTCATAGGAATTTTTTATAAATGTAACAAGAAAGGACATAAAGTATATGAGTGTAAATCTGATGTGAAACAATCAAAGAAGGAAACCTACATGGACAAATATTGTCCTACTTGCAAAATGCATGGGCACACATCTCTTGAATGTAGGAAGAAGAAAAAGAAAGCATGGAAGCCAAAAGAAAATGAAACTTCCTATCAACCAAAAGGAGTCGGTAACCAATATGTTTGGGATTACAACACATGGGAAAAATGCACAACATGTGGAAGATTTGGTCACATAGATGAAAATTTTATGAGACAATGGAAAAGAAAGTCTAGGAGTTGGACTAACCCTAGAATGGCATCTCTACACTATCATAAAGTTGGTCATCTAAAGAAAGACTACAGAGACTGAATGACAAAGACCAGCACCTTTGCTAATGGAAACACTAGTGAAGACATCGGGAAGATGAGAAACAAAATGTGGAGGAAAGCTACAAATACTGATGAAGCTGGATCGAGAAATGTAATTGGTGACACCTTATCCAATGGATCTGGAGACATCACCATCCCCACATAAGTAGAACAATTAAGTATGGAACTGTATTATACTAAGTTATGTTTTGAATTAGTTTCATTATACATAGTTAAAATACCAAATCAACATGATTAAAGATGCACTATGGTATTACTTGTTATAATTATCTGAATTCAATTTCATCGGTCAATACATACCAAAATACATCGGTGTACACATAGAGCTAAGTTGTATATGATTACTGAGAATTTTTGGTTAACACATAAAGGCTAAGTCGCTAGTGTAAACTGAGATCTGTCAGTTATCAAATGAGTTGACAATGTTGTCTTTTCCATAAACCAAAACCCATCAGTGAACATAACAAGTTGACATCTTCCCTGAAGCATCATGCTCTCATCAACAATGTTATTGTGTATCACTCAACGACTCTGTCTTTACACACCAAGAAGTGGCGGATCATTAATGACTCGACTTAGGGAAAAGTCTATAACTAGATGATGGAAGATTTTAATTTTTTCCAAGCAATTAGAGCAAAGAGATAGAGAAAAACCAGAGCATGAAGTAGATATATTGTAGAGTGACTCCAACCCAGTTCACAACACTCCAAATAGATTCCTAATAGCTACAGAGGTTGAAGTAAGTACACAGATAACTAAGGACTCTATTTTCATTCACGGGAAAAAGCCCTAATATCAGAAACGATGGTAACTACATCAAGATCCACTAATATCAAGAATGATAAGAAGAATAAGGTCAACCTAATCAAGAATTCAACCTATGAGGAACCTCATTACAGGATATGTCCTAAGGTTTCTTCACAACCCGACAATGCTGGTGCATTCTCCACAATACCAGTTAGGGTTTTTCTCGTCGAAGATGTGCGAGCATATATACACTGCAAGATAGCAGAAATAGGAGACCTGGAAGTTGAGAAAGCTTTCAAGAAGCTTTGCAATGATGATGGAACTATCAAGGAAGAGCATAAGAACATTAAGGTAAAAGGGGTCACAAATTCCCTATGGTTCCCAAAGGATTTCAAGAACAAATGGATTCGGTTAGTACTAAGAAGGATACATGACCAAAAATTATGGCTGGATGAGCCAAAAATGATAACTAGGGATGTCTTACACGCTGTTACTAGTTATCCCATAATCGATAAGGTAAAGGCACTAAAACACCCGCCTAAAGATGACATTGCAAAGAATACATGAGCTTCATTGATGGAAGAGGAATAAAGGTATCCACCATCAATGATGATGAACTAAAATTTGGAGCATGTGTCTTAGGATACAAGTTATTTCAGGCTAGTAGGATGAACACTATTGCATCTAGAGCAGTGGATACAACATACAAGATTGTCAGGAAGGGACTGTAGTTGGATCTATCAGAACTTCTACTAAGACAATTGGATGAGAATATGAAGACAATAAGGACTGCAAAGTCCAACTCATGTAGGTTTGGATCACTCATCATGTGCATATTTTTTTGTTTCCAAGAATCTTTCCCATCTATAGGAAATGTCAAATGGGACACTACAAGACTAGTGACCATAGAGATTAGTGAGTTCATCAAATCACTAGGAGATAATTTTGAATCAGTCATGGATGAATACTTTGCTAGATTCAAAGATAGAATGCAGAAGAGAGTAAGGATTCCAAAATAGTTAATATAAAAGTTCAAGACTAACATATGTTTTATGGTAGACATTGACTACACCTACATCAAGCTAGCTGTATCGAGAACAACATGGCTATATCCACTTGATTATGAGGTGAAAATAGATCAACCATCAAATTCTATTGAGGCATTGATAAATGAGCCATTACACAAATCACAACCCAAGTTTGGAAATTATGAAGAAGCCACACAAAGCATTAAAAATGGCTTAGTTGTGAAGAATATTGATAGGAAGAAAGACAAGATGGTTAAGAACTTGAAGAAAAAGCTATCGGTGAATGAAGAGGAAACTGAACAAAAATAAGAAACTGAGGGTATGTCACCTGTCGGTGAAGCTGAGAAGGAGAGTGAGTTAGAATCCATAGAGTCAGATACACCACTACCTCTACTAGAAAAGAAACCTAGGACCACTACTGCATCAAGGACCAAGAGTCAAACAATAAAAGATGCAAGTCCTACATCGATAAAGAAAGGTCAAGTAAGGACCTACAAAAGAAAATCTCAAACCAAATAGAAAAAAGCACCAAAGAGGAGAAGGAAATTAATCCTTACCAAGGAAGATATATAATATACTCAGGTGGATAAATCTATCCAAAAAGAAAAGAATAAGATTCCTGAAACTATTGATAAGGTATGTGCTTCAATTATCAAATTAGAAATAGTCAATGATTGCAAAATTAAGAAATGGCTAACATTGGATCCTGAGGATCAAAATAAAATGGAAGATATAATTATAAAAATGATGCGTGTATTCAAATATATTCCAATACAATTGACAGATAATTTCCAAAAGAACTTTAGTATAGATTATCGACAAGATGAAAATTTTCTTTACACTCTGAGAAAGAGATTAGGGAAAGAGCACTAGTTTCTGTCATGCCTCCTGAATCTAAAATGGAGGAGATTGAAGAAGTGATGAAGAAACACTCCATGAGGTTCTAACCAAAGTTAAGAGCCTATAAAGCGCTTCAAGGATATCTATTTGAACTAGACAGGAAGAGTGAGGCTGAATGGAGAAAGATACTTGATATACCTGAAAAGGATACAAGTCTCGAGCCACAAGAAGGTATTACCAAAATCAATAGAACAAAGATGATTAGGATAAACAGATCCCTGACCATATTATTATCACTGATGAAGATGTTAATGAAGAATCATTGAACACAAAAGGCAACAAGGATATGGAAGTTGTAGATGAAACATGGCCAGAAAATACAATTATTGATATTACTGGAGGAGATCTTGCAGATGAGATACAAAAAGATGAAGATGTCACTGTTATCAAGGACCAAACTGACAAATAGGAGACTAAAACAGATTCAACATAGGTAGACACACCAGGACTAATACCACTATTGATACAGGCTATCAACATTATCTAAGAAAAGGAGAAGATATGTGAGAAAGAAACAAGCATACCCGAGAATAAGGGTAAAGATGAAAAAAAGATACATCTAAAGAAAACAAGGATACAAATGATGAATAGGTAGTCATCGGTGGAGAACAAAATATGGAGATAAAAATGAAAAAGATGCACAAAATAAAGATATAGATGAAGTGCAAAAAGAGAAAGGTGAACAAGAAAAGACAGTTGATACCATGCCTAAGGACACCAAAGGAAAAGGTGCAAATACACTAAAGGTAGATAAGGAGACATCCTCAGACAACCAACAAGAAAACACTAAGCAGAAAGAAAAAGGTACAACACCACAGAAGCCTTCCTCTTGCACATCATACCAAGCAAAGAAGTTGGCTATGGTTTTACATACATGTGAATCACAAAAGAAGAAGAAAACCAAGAAGAATAAGTTGGAGGTCACACTTGATGAGATCATAGAAATATCAAAGCGTGATCCAACTACTTTGGATTTTGAATCACTGTAAGAATATGGAGAAATCTGTAAAAGGAAAGCTTTGCAAGAAAATCTTTAAAAACAACAATGAGACTCCTTAGTACTAGATACCACAAGGGATATCTTAAATCAGATAGTTCTCGACATAGATATTGATAACAATTACCCCATTCTAGATCAACTTTCCATTCTCACCGATGCCATCACAACACAAAATGTGGATGCAAAAAAGGCGATTGAGGAATGAGATGAACATAAGTTCCAATTCAAATTGACAGAAAAGATCAGCCAAGAAGTGGCAAAAAATAAGGTAAAGCTCTCAAAATTAAAAAATGAATTAGATCCAATCATTGCTGAAGCTATTTCCTTAATTCAAAATTTATGCACTTTAGAGAAATTCACAAAGAATAATAATGATAATATTGAAAAGATTGATTTTGATCTAAATACAAGTGCTCAAAGTCTAACCACGGATGGAAATGCAATCAAATTGCATTATGAGAAAATAATTGAAACCAAAAGGTTAAGACAAGAACTTTGGGAAGCAGAATCATAGTTGCAAGAAGAGGTTATCAAGATACAGTCTCAACTACTACCAAACCTCACACTTATGAAACAATACATAAGTTAGGAAAGACAGCTAATTGCCACCCCCGAGATGTCTATAGCAGACAACATCTACGAAATGCATGCCAGGTTCACACTAGACCATATGGATCTTGAGCATCTCAAGGAAAAATGGGAGAAGATGATGGAGGAAATGAAGACCTCTCACTCTCATATAGTATAAAGACAAGTTTACATACACATATACTATACTATACTGACATATGCATAGGGGGAGTCATGAAATGACTAAGTAATATACATGGTGTACATACTATAAATCTTTAGTATTTTGCACATTTTAGGTTTTGATACTAATGTCAAAGGGGGAGATTGATGAAATAAGTTTTTCCATTAGTATGCAAAGAGAAAATATTTTTTATAAACCATCAGTTACACTACACTAAAAATTAGGTTTCAGTTCAGATCAAAAATTCTAAGTAAAGGGAAACCCGACGACACAAGTTTTGCAGTGTAAACCAAAAGTGCAACCTGAAGATGATACAAAGGAACCCGACAAGTAGGTTACACTATAAAATGAAAGAGAAGAAATAGAGGAACCTGACAGATAGTTCAACAAAGGAACACCAAAAGATAGTCAAACTAATTTTAGAGAAAACTGAGCATCAGCCACCGAAAGTCAGTTATGTCCCGAGAAAAGTGGATCTAACTTCCACGTCAGATAAAATAGTTATATTCTATATTTACAATTTTGATTTATTTTAAAACCATTTCTTGAGGAACAAGAATCATTATTATAATTGTTTTAATTAGTCTAACTGATTAAAAACATGCAAACTAGGAGATTAAGGTCAAGTTGTAAACCTTTGATCATAGAGTTAAGTTTGTAATACATGAAACTTAATTAGGTACATATTTTGTATAAATAGATGTTGTAATAATTCATTTAAGATGGATGAGAGGATGATTATAGCCAACGAGCACATCTATGGATCAAACTGAGAGTTTCAAGAAGTAGAACAACAAAAGATGAATTTGGTTATCAAGAACCAAGAACCAAGGCTACTGAGAAACATAGGTTTTAATCAATCACATTAGGTGATACTTTCTACATGTAATCTTGAATGGATTTGTAATAAAAAATTGTGGATTTCATACACTCAGATCAATGATTATTTTTGTCTACATTCTAACAAGTGTAGAAAATAGAAGAAATCCTTTCAAGAAAGGTGGATTTAACAATCCTATTGTAAATCTCTTAATCGAGTGTACACTAAACAGTGTTGCTAAAGCTTTTAACAGAGTAGACATTAACCAGTCTCCATCTAATAATCCTAAAAGGGTAGATTATTAGAAGTGATCAAATTGTAAGCCTTAACCGGCCCGTTCCAATCTGAAGATAGTGAATTTTTTGTGTGTTCCATCCCCACCGCAGTTTTTACCTTCTAACAAAAGTTTTCTATGTTGCCATATCTTGTGTTATGTGTTATTGTTTTCATGAAAGTTTCTATGAATATCTACATACAATTAATATTATAAATTGATATCACATGCATAAAGAAAGAACAACAGATATGATCGATAAAGAAAATATTTGATTACATAAGGTTAAAGGTTAATTAACTAAAAGTTTTAGAGGTATTGATTCACCCCTCCTCTCTTAGTACATACTTCCCATTATTTCCAACAAAATCTTGGAATGAAGGAATCAAAATCTAAACCAAAACAAAGGCAAGAGTTTATAAAGAACATAATTTGCAAAAATAAACAAGAGGTGATGACCTAGGATAATCACCTCTCATATAAAAGGGTATCCATAGCCAAAATGTAAGTCTTCATAAGGAAATAATGTTGCCAAATTAAAAAATGCCACTAAGCTAAGGAAAGTAGATCCTTAGATAGAGTGAAAGAAGGAAAACCTTGCCCCCAAGGGATGAAAGAAAGGGATATACCAATCAGATCAAGATATACAGTAAAAAAGAGATATATTTGCAAAAAAAATGTCTTAGAAAAGATATCATGAATGAATGATTATGAGTAAAGGAAGGATGTACCATATCATAATACAAAACCATAGGGATAAAATATAGAAAGAATAACCAATTAAGCTCAAAACAAAATACATGCTAAGATCATAATGGATCCTAGAAAAATGGAAGAAATACCTCTTTCCCCCTGTCAAGAGACAAGAGGGGGAAAGATCAATATTATAGAAGAACAAGGGGTATTCCCCGTATGGAAATTATGAATAAATTGTAATACCACACGAGAGTGAGATATAATTCCTAAAGTAACTCTTTCTATACCATACATCTTGAAATGCCCACAATAAAAAAGTAAATGTGTATTACTATAATGAAAAGAACATTTGTACTTGGAGAGAGCATCTTTTAGCATAGGTTTAATGATTTATTTCTTATAATCAATTAACTAAACATACACCTTCTTAGACACATCTTGAGGGGTATCAGGGTAATCTAAGGAAGGTGTAGGAATAAGAACATGAAGAGGAGGGCGACGATCAAAATCAACCACCTTAAATTGAGATAGAGGAAATCCTAGAATATGCCTATCTTGTTTAGGGGATAGATGAACCATATATATTTAATATTGTGTTCATTAAAACCAAGCCCCTAAACCCTTATAACCTTGTTTGGCCACCATATTGTATCATGTAGTGTACATATCTTGTAAAGCTTCTGTGGGAGAGTATTGTTGATGATGATCATCAGAAAATGTTGTGTAAGGCAGAATGATAGGTTTAGAAGAAGTTTCTTTTCTCTTCCCTTTAATATCATCATGGATCAGATAAAAAGGGGAAGGTAAACCAAATAATTCTTGAACATATGCATCATGAACCATAGTTTTAGCCCCATCATAAGTGTGGGAATAACTAGGGATAGAAGATGGAGAAATAGGAGTGGGAATATTAGGAATTGGATTAGGAAGGATAGGATTAGGATTAGGAATATTAGGAACTAGATTAGGAAGGATAGGATTAGGATTAGGAAGATTAGGAAATGGGGTATCATCTGCCAATTCTTCACATAATCCAAAAGAGAATTAAGTCCACCACACAAATTCTTAATGAAAGTTTTGAAAGTAGGAAGGCTAGTATTAGTCAATCTCGTAATATCATAAGCAAGTGAAACATGAAGACTGAAAAACATAATGAAATGGATGATACTCTCATAGACATCATAAGTACTATAAAGAGATTCTAAGAGAAGAATAATGAGGAAAATAACCATACACCAAAGCATCTTAAAGATCTTCATAGTTAATGAAATGCAAGAAATGTTTTTGTATTTTTATGAGTATGTAGAATTTTTTGTATTTTAAAATGCAAGAGCATAAAAGAAAAATAATATAATATGTATGCAAAAGCTAGTCTTAAGGAAGAGATGAAAAGCATCTAACACCAAAAAGAAAGAGGTGTCTATCGCGGGGTTAGCAAAATGTAAGATATATATATATATGTGTGTGTGTGTGTGTGTGTGTGTGTTTGTGTGTTGTGTGTGATGTGGCATGGGGGTTTGTTTGGAAAATGTTGTTGATATATATATTACCTCCTAATCAAATACAAAGAGATCCCAATTGATTAACCGAAAGGAGATGATCAATGCAAAATGGAATCAACTGGTTATGGATAAAGAGGGTAAGGGGTTCTATGATGCAAGGAGGGATGGAAGGATGGGCCAAAGGATCTCCCAACTACCAAAAAACCTTGCAGACACAATGCAGAATCAATAAAAACACAATGAGAGAAGAAACAAAAAAAATCATTTTCATTCATTTATCAAACTCATTACATGCCGGGGTGTAAGGCCTTCTTGGTTTGGGCCATATACATTCAATGAATTAAAAATTGATCTTAATACATGCAAGGTCATAGACCTTCCTTAAAAATAATTCAATACTTAATCTCTAACTTCTAAAAAATGCCTCCAAAAACTAATGCCTAAAACTAAGAACATAGAAACAAATATATACAAGAGTCCACTAGAGAGGTGTAATGCCCAAAAATGCAACAATTTAAAAACAAAAACAAAAACAAATATAACATACCATTTTAACTACATCCCAAATTTATGATTCTATTAATTTTAATATTTATCTATAGTACAAGAAGGCAATGGAGCAACTTTAAGAATTAGCATTTCGTAGTATTCAAATGACAATCGTACAGAGGTGTTGCATACCTGACTTTTCTCCTCCTTGCCCAGGTATTATAACCTCCCCACCTCTTTGTTTCCTGCATTAGTATATATTGCTACACAACTAGATGCATGATGTCAGAATTCATTGTTGATTACATACGTGATCGAAGATAAACTACACCAATATCATAGCAAAGTCATCCATAACTATTTAAAATTAGTTTTGTAATGAGATGCAACTTATGCGAGATATTGGTAAGGGGTGGCAAGATAAAAGAGAACTCAACAGAACAAAACCTAAGGGCCAGACCTAATGCCTCAGGGGCTCATCGTAGATGGCCTTGCCTACGTAACTCGCAGAGACATCATAGTTCGGGTTTACAAACTTAAACCAATTTATACTAGGTATGCCCTAATGGGGTACAAATCACTTTAGAAATCAAATGTGGTATATGTTAGGGAGTTATGAATGAATGCTAATATA
>MU226934.1:1354045-1369705 GCA_018584345.1 Thuja plicata
AATGTTTTAAAATTAATCACATCAAAATGATTGTCAACCTTTAATTCTATCCAAATTTCTCATTATCACTAACACTGAAAATTATCATAAAATTTGAAATTAACATTCACATTTTTAAAGAACTTAAGGTGGCATAGAAAGAAATAAACATATGCTAATTGGGTTCTTTGAAGCATTAAAGTAATGTTCTTACCTTATCATAAATTGAATTACTTTATCCCGCTCACTTCTTCAATTATTTTTCTAGGATAGGGTCAGTGAGGCACTACAAGAGGTCAGCACTCAAATCCACAAGTGAGACCCAGATTTAGGTCCACACAGATCCCAAAGAGAGACCCTATATTAATTAAGCCATGAAATTTAAATGCAAACGTCAGCCACCAGATCTAACTTCAAAATAAACAACTTGGGAAAAGGATGATCAAGCAATAGAGTGACTCGGGAAAAGAAAAAACCAAGCAACAAAAAATGACTCAGGCCAAGCATACCCGAGCAACAAAAGACAAACCCAAGCGACAAAAAATGAACTCAGAAACAAGCATGCGTGAGCGATAGAAACCCAAGAAACAAAGACCAACTCAGAAAAAGCATAATCGAGCAACAAAGCTCGAGAAAAAGAGTACTTCACCAAGCAACCTCCAAACAAACTAAAGAAAAAAAACAAACATATTTTTGGTTGAGCAGGATTGCCAAGGACCCAAGATTTTCCTGCATCAGACACCTAGGGTTACAATAAATGATTCTTCAAATCATGTATCAGGTCCAACTTGAAATGCATCCATTTTAGATTGAGAAATCCAAGATGAGTCCTCAATCAGTCTGTTCTTCCATTTTACCAGATACTCCATTTATTCCTTTCCTCTTGTGCTTTTTCCAACTCTTTGTTTCAAAATCTTCTCAACTTCCTCTATCTACTTCTTACGATAATCACTTGGTATTGTTACTTCTTCATCAGGTTCATGATACTTATATAAGTCTGATATATTAAATATAGGTGATATATTCATGTCATCAGGTAATTCCACTTCATAAGCATTTCCACTATCAACTCTTCTAAGTATTCTACAAGGACCAAATTTCTTCATCTTCAGTTTACAATATGTTCCAATAGGAAATATGCCTTTCTTCAAATGAACCATCATAACATCACCAACTTCAAATGTTTTATGTATTCTTGATCTATCTGCACTATCCTTGTATTTTTTATTACTTTTCTCCAGCTTTTGTTTTACATCCTCATGCAAGGTCTTCATAAACACATAAAATTCTTCTACTTCAGCACTTCTTTTCTCTTCTCCAACATTATTTGTGAGGTCTGATATACCTCTCAGTTGTGTACCATGAACAATCTCAAAAGGTGTATTTCTAGTACTTCTATTTACTTAATTATTGTATGCAAATTTTTCTTTTGCCAACATCAAATCCAAATTACTTGGTGTGTCTCCACCTAGGCATCTCAACAAATTACCCAAACTTTAGTTTACAACCTCTATTTTCCATCAGTCTATGGGTGAAATGTATAACTATACTTCAACTCACTATCCAATTTCTTTTAGAGTGTTCTCCAAAAATAGCTTACAAATTTACTATCTCGGTCAGAGATGATACTCCTTGGTAATCTATGCAATCTGACAATCTCCTTAAAGAAAAGATCTGCTATATGTACTGCATCTGATGTTTTTTTACATGGTATGAAATGTGTCATCTTAGAAAATATATCCACAACAAAAAATATGGAATCATTACCTCTTGCTGTCCTAGGTAAGCCAAGAACAAAATCCATGCTGATATCACTCCAAGGTTTCTCAGGAATAGTAATTGGTGTATATAAACCAATATTCCAACTTACTCCTTTTTCAACTTGACAAACTCCACAACTTTTCATAAATTTCTGAACATCCTTATACAACTGAGGCCAAAAGTACCATTCGTTAAGCAAACTCAATGTTTTATCAATACCAAAATATCCAAGCAAACCACTACTATGTTTCTCTTTAATAAAATTAGTTCTCATTGATCCTCTTGGTATACACAACTGAATACCTTTGAACAACATATCTTCCTGAATAAAATATTCTTCATAATTACTTGGCTAATTTGAATTAGGTGCTCTGCGCACTCTCCAATCCTTAGAATAATCAGGATCACTTTCATGCAAACTCTTCATGTCAGCAAAACCAAGAGTTTCAATTCTCATTTTAGTCAACAAAGATCTTCTTATACTCAATACAATAGCAACTCAGTTAGAATTTCCACTCTTATGTTTAATCACAAATGTGAAACTCTACAAATACTCTACCCATTTCATATGTCTCTGATTCATCTTTTTTTGACTACCCAAATACTATAAAGCCTTATGATCAATAGACAACACAAATTCATTTGGAATTAAATAATGTCTTCATTTCTTCATAGCTTGAACAATAGCATATAATTCTTGATCATAGACATAATATTTCCCTTTATCACCATTCAAATTTTCACTAAAGAAAGCAATAGGTTTACCTTCTTGAATCAACACAACTCCAATTGTACTTTCACTTGCATCACATTCAACTTGAAATACCTTATTGAAATCAGGTAAAGCTAACATAGGTAATTCAACAAACTTCAACTTCAAAGTCTCAAAACTCTTATCAGCTCCATGTGTCCATTTGAATTCTCTTTTGTCTCCCCTTATTGTTTCAGTCATAGCATTAAAAATATAATTAAAATCTCTGATGAAATTTCTATAAAATATTCCCAATCTATGAAATGATCTTGCCTCACTAACATTCTCAGGTGTAGGCCAACTAAGTATAGCTTCAACCTTCTCTGGATCCATCTTTAGACCATCAGCTAAAATTACAAAACCTAAATACACAAGCCCTTTTTTCATGAAGGAACACTTCTTCAGATTTATTAGCAACTTTTCCTCTTTCAATCTTTGCAACCCTTGCCTTATATGCATCAAATTATCTTCTCTAGTCTTACTCAATATCAGAATATCATCCAAGTATACAATCACATACTTATTCAAGAATTTATTCAAAACCTCATTCATTAATCTCATAAAAGTACTTGGTGCATTAGTTAAACCAAAAGACATAACCAACCATTCATAAAAACCTTCCTGTCTTGAAAGCAGTCTTCTATTTATCACCTTCTCTGATTCTGATCTGATGATATCCACTTTTTAAAACAATTTTGAAAATATCTTTCTCCACTCAAACAATCCATTATGTCGTCCATTCTTGATATAGGAAACCTATACTTCACTGTGATCTTATTAATTAATCTTAAATCAGTGCAAATCCACCATTCTCCATTCTTCTTTGGTGCCAATACAATAGGTGCTACATATGGACTCAAAATTTCTTAGATCAAACCTTTTTTCAACAATTCATGAACTTGTCGGTTAAGCTCTTCATTCTTGGTCAGTGTTAACCTATGTGGTGCTTTGTTTGGTAAACTAGCTCTAGGAATAAGATCCATACAATGAATGATATCTCTCATTGGTGGAAAACCATCAGGTACATAATCTAAAATTATCTCCTTGTACTCAGTGAGTAACTTCTCAAGTTTTGTAGGAGTTTCATCTTCTGTATTCTTACTCGATTTGTTAGGAATCAAAGCATAACAAATATCATTTCTTTTCAAGTCCTTAACAAACTATCTACTTCCATCAAACAAACTTTCATAGATGTACAAATCTCATCAAAAGATTCTTCAACAAAAGGTAACAAAATTTGTTTCTTACCATCAATCCAAACAGAATATCTATTCAATCTTCCATTATGTATAGCATATCTATCATATTGCCAAGGTCTACCCAACAAAATATGACAACAATCCATTGGCATAATATCACACAACACCTTATCATAATAATTTCCAATTTTCAGATTCACAAACCATTGTTCACTCACCATTAATGTATTCTCATCCTTGATCCATGAGATTTGATAGGGATTTGGATGCCTCATCCTCTCCAACTGCAACTTTGTGACCATTTCCTCAGATTCTAGATTCTCCAAGCTTCCACTATCAACAATTACCTTCCAAACTTTGTCTGTAACTCTACATCTAGTCTTGAAATTTTTTTTCTTGACAGGATCTTTCTTATCCTTCTTACTCCATAGTATCCTTTGGATCATGAGATTACTTTTAGGTTTATTAGGTTACTCTTCTTGCACCAAAGCATTTATGCTCCTACAGCCTTTCTTGCTTGCATGTGTACACTCAAAGGATTTATGTCCTCGATATGAAATTCTACCTTTCCATTCAGTCTTTCCCTTGTCTTGAGATGTGTCTAAAATTGACTTGTCTAGTTCAGATCTACTATTTTCACCATGAGATCTACCTCTTCCTCTAGGGAATCTACCACCTCTACATCTTTGTCTTTGTTCATATCTTTTGTTCAAATTCTCTTCATCTTTTAGGGAAAATTGATATGCATCCTCAATGCTTTCCATCTTGACCAAACTAATCTCATCTTATATAGAACTTCTCAATCCTTTCAGATATCTTTCTACTCCTTCCACCTCATCTTTAACATGTAAAGATCTAATGTCCAATCTATATAATTCTTCAGTATAGTCTTTTACAGATCTATCTTTCTACTTCAAACTTTGGATTCTCCTAATCAGGTTAATTTGATAAGAACAAGGTAGAAACTTGCCTTTCAATTTGTTTACCATCTTGTCCCATACCTTGATTTTATCTTTACCTTTCTTCTTTTGATCCAATTATAGATGTTCCCACCATAAGGATGCATGAAATTTCAACTTTGTGCTTGTAATCTTCACCTTCTTATCCTTTGATACATTCTCATATTCAAAATACTTTTCTATCTCAGTTATTCAGTCAATTAATTCATCAAAATAAAATTTTCCACTGTACTCTGTAGGATTAAACTGAGGCATGGACTTCAAACTTGTCAATGCTTGCATGAATCTCTCTTCTTCTTGATCCATCACAGGTGCTTGTGCAACTTCACCTTGAACCTCTTCCAATTCATCATCACTAACATATTCAAGATATCTTCCTCTATGCTAGGCTATCTCAACAACTCCCAATTTAGCAACCATCTATCTAAGCATATCAGCTAGACCTAGATTTGCATTTCCTCTCCCACAAACCATCTTGAATCCCTATGTAATTTTAGGTCAAATCACAATCTGCCACCCCACAACAATATCACCAACTAGGGTTAGGGTTTACAAGAAGGAACTTAGATGTCACCAATGCTCTAATACCACCGGACTCAAGGAGGGATGGTAGGAGGGGCTAAAGGCTCTCTAGACTACCAAACTAACTTGCAGACACAATGCAGAAGAAACAACATAATGAGAGAAGAAACAACATAGATCCTTTTCATTAATTGATCAAACACATTACATGCTAGGATGTAAGGCCTTCCCACTTTGGGACATATACATTCAATGGATTACAATTTGATATTCATACATGAAAGGTCACAGACCTGCCTTATAGATAACTCAATACTTAATCTCTAACTTCTAAAAACTACCTCCAAAAATTGATGCCTAAAACTAAGAACATAGAAATAAATATATACAAGAGTCCACTAGAGAGTTCGGTGCTCAAATTCATAAGTGAGACCCAGATTTAGGTCCACATAGATCCCAAAGAGAGACCTCATATTAATTAAGCCACAAAATTTAAATGCAGAATTCGACCACCAGATCCAACTTCAAAATAAACAACTCGGGAAAAGGATGACCAAGCAAAAGAGTGACTCAGGCAAAAAACAACCCAAGAAATAGAAAATGACTTGGGCCAAGCATACCCAAGAAATATAAGACAAACCTGAGCAACAAAAAGTAAACTTGGAAACAAGCATGCCCGAGTGATAGAAACCCAAGCAACAAAGACCAGCTCGGAACAAGCATAACTGAGCGACAAAGCCCGAGCAATAGAGTAGTTCATCGAGCAGCCTCCAAACAAACTAAAGACAAAAACAAACATATTTTTGGTTGAGTAGGATTTCCAAGGACCCAAGATGCTCCTGCATCAGTCTAATTTCATAATTATAATGTAAAATAATAGATCTGAAAGATTAGGATGAAATGAAACACTTATCTTAAAATATAGCAGATATGTAAATTGCTATTTTCTGGTGTCTGTACTAGGTTTCTGGAGATTCTACAACCAGATCTAGATTGGAAATACAGAGACATAGAAAACCCAAAACCATTTTCTTTTCTGAGTCAGGTCTACCTTGACCAAAATATAGGGGCACAATTGTACCCATTTATGTCAACCTTGACCTGCACTTCTCCGACAAAAAAATTGTTCAAGGATCCATAAAGTTTCCCAAAAAGGGTATTTGAATATGCTATGCAATTTTCTGTTCCATACCTATACCTACAATAAAAATGGTTTTGTTTGTTGGAGGAGGGGTTTGCCTTAGTCAAACCCTAATTTTAGGAATTAACATTTAAATCAAAATTGAAATGGAGAATGCTAGAAAGTAGTAGAATTAGATCTAATAATGAAGCTATGATATTCAATAGATATGCAATTGTAAACAAGTATGTTAATATGAAAGCTTAGACTCAACATTTAAAAACTCCATGATTTTATGCTTGGAATCCACCTTGAAGGAAGAATGAATGAATCTTTAGGATGCACAAAGGATCTTGAAGGAAGATCACACAACCATGATGAATAGATCTAGGGTTTGAATGATGAATCTTGAATACTTGAACCAAATACCTTCAAAGGCTTGAATACTTGAATCCCCTATCTTCAATGGAGAACTTGAATTCTTGAGAAGAAGACTTGAAAACCTTGATTGAACACTTGGAAGCTTGAAAGCATGTAGAACAATGGATTCTTGAAAGTAGATGATCACTTCGATAGGTTTCTTGATGGAAAATGAGAGGAGAAGGCTTCCTTATATACAAGTCTAGGCCACAAACTTATAGAGAGGCCAACATAGGAGAATTAAATTCCAATTAGGATCATACTCCTAAAAGTGGACCTATATTAAATATCTTTTAAGAGTTTCCACTGTTGAATATATTTATAATTTCTGGGTCTTGTTGCAAAATTTTGGTTCCCAGTGTCAGGTTGTGTCCTAAATTGTCAAGGTCTGTTTAGGTATATTTTCAAATTTTCCTACAAAATTATAATTGATATTAATGTCTTAAACATCTGTGCAAATTTTTTTTCTAATCCTGTTGATTCACGGGTTAAAAATTTTCAAGCCAGGTCTTGTATGTTAAAAACCCTTGCAATTGTCTTCAAGGTTGTGGTCATGGATCAGAAACCCTAAGTTTCTAGGGTGGGTTCTATTTTGTTGTTACTTTATCCAGTCACTAAAGGTATTTTAAACTCATGTGTCCTTTCAATGTTGGGTGGGGCCATACATTTTTATCATCCTATAGACTTGTTATTTTAATTATTTCATATTACCCTAAGTCTAAGTACCCGCGACCTTTTAAAACATTATATCTTATGTCGTGCAAGTTATTTTTGATCTAATGACTGTCATGTTTCCTTATGCAAGAAGATGAAGATGATCTATTTATCAAGGAAACACAATTGCCTTCCATGTGTTCTCAACTGATGGTGCTTATTATTAACTAATGATAGTCTCAAGATGTAATGATGAGTTGCTGAGATCGACGGTTAGGTTTTAAAATGATAAACTAAAGGTTTTTCTAAGCCATTGGGTCATGAAATTTAAAATAAAGTGGAAGTAATGGAAAATAATGTAACCATCACAAAAAGAATTAAATGAAAATTCTATTGGTGAGTAGATATAAGATGGTTGTCAATTTTTGGAAAGCCATAGTTAACAATTCACAATAAGCGGAGCTGAATTGCGGAATTCTATTGTCCGTGTCCAAAATTTGCAGAATGGGTAAGTCTTCTGAGAATACATTTCTAAGAACCTGTGAATTAAATAAGAATTAGGGTTTGGTGTGTGAATAGAGTGTCTACACATGAATTTGGTATCTATCTGTCTAAAAACCCTAATTTTAAAATGCCACCCATAAGAGCGATTTTAGGAGAGACTGATTACCTAAAAAGAAATGTATATGAAGATCTTTTACAACAATTAAATGAATCAACAAATGATGCTTCAAAAGTTAAGGAATTGGTACCTACATCACTTTCTTTGAAAGTAGGAGAGGGTTTATATGATAGAGGTAGATGGGCACATGATGCCAAGACTAGTGTAGCTGGTTATGATCTTTTTAAACTAGCTTTTAGTCAGAGAAATGCTTTCGCTCTAGACATCAATAAATGGAAATTAGATGTGGGAAAGTTAATAGTCCCTATTGTGTTCATGGATATAGATTTATTAGATCAAATTTCCAAAAGGTATGACAGTACTTCTAAGGTTGTGTGGGATGTAAATGACAGAGCATTAGTGAGCATATTGAGGGAGGAGATAAGGGAGGTTTTCAAGTTAAATGATCCCTGTGTACAAATGGAAAATATTGATTTCAATCAATTCAAAGAAATTTATAAATCTCAGAGAAACTACCTCAAAGAAAATCCTTTGAAGGGATTTTTTAATAAAATAGGAGGCTTAGTTGTTGTAGGCCCCAATACACCTGAACCTATCAAATTGGATTATTTTAGTCCAAGAGCCAAAATAATGTATAGTGCCCTATGTTTTATTTTGGGAGAAGATGAAGAAGCATTAATGCCTATCCCTTATATGTTCATGATGGTCCAAATTCTACACCGAAGTCTGGCTATCATTTTTTATTTTTCCATCCATCTTGCTGAACTAAGTTGCTAGGTTTTGATAGGTATAAAAAATGCAAAGGTATCCAAGCCATTTGGATGGTATCCCATGCTCATGCATATGATCTTGTTTAATAGTGTTGACTACTTTGAAGAGGAGATGGATTTAATGAGAATCAAGGAAGATGAAGAGATTCCTGTTCAATTATTGAATTCCAACATGTCATGGGACAGAAAGGAGGCCAATTACATCACCTTTGATAGGTGTTTTGCTTCTAGGCTCAGAGTATTATTGTTCATAGAAAATCCTAGAATCCCTAAAGGTTTATTGACTCTGTTAAGACCAAAGGAATTTTCTTAGTCCATTCAAATAGTACACAATTGTGGTGATATTATTTTATACAATGTGTCAACTATATTCAGGGTTTATGGTTTCAAAGGAGTGCCAAATATACTCCCTTATCAGGTGTATCATCTTAAAATGGAAGCACTTTCATGTTAAGAGCATTTATCCCTCCTTAGGGGGTGTTTTAGACCATCAACATGTTTTCGTCTCATTTTTGCACCCTCTCCAGCTTCTGTACCTGTTTAGGACCCTGATTGGGCCTCTTCGAGCACTATTTATCCCACCTGGCAAATTTTCTAGGGGTTTTGACTCTATGGGTCAAGGTCGACCTCAAACTTGACCTAGGTCAGGGTTGACCTTGACCCTGACCTAGGTCAGGGTTGACCTCAACCTCAACCTAGGTCCCCCTTTCCAATTGGAAAGTTTGTCAGCTGTCGAGGGACATTCAAAAGTTCATTTTCATGCTTCTAGGTTGGCTGTTTTGGGTTCCGAAGTGATGAATCTTAAATTATATTTAATATAGGTCCACTTCTAGGGGTATAGGTCTAATTGGAATTTATTTCTCCTATGTAGGCATCTCTAGGAGATTGTGCCCTAGACTTGTATATAAGGAAGCTTTTCTCCTCTCATTTTCATATAGTAAGATGCAAGAATTCTATGTGTTTTCAAGCTTTCAAAAGTTCAATCAAGGTTTTCAAGTCTTCCTCTCAAGAATTAAAGTTCTCCATTGAAGATCAAGGATTCAAGCATTCAATCCTTTGAAGGGATTTGGCTCAAGCATTCAAGATTCATCATTTAAACCCTAGATCTATCCATCATGGTGGTGTGATCTTTCTCCAAGATCCTTTGTGCATCCTTAAGATTCATTCATTCTTCATTCAAGGTGGATTACAAGCATACAATCATGGAGGTTTATGGTTTCTAATATTAAGTCCAAGCTTTCATAGTTACATACTTGTTTACTTTCGAAATATAATTGTATATATTAAATATCATAGCTTCATTGTTAGATTTACTTCTGCTACTTGATAGCATTCTCTATTACAATTATTGATTTCAAGGTTAATTCCTAAATCGAGGTTTGACTAAGGAAAACCCCTCCCCCAAAAAACAAAACCATTTTTCTTGCAGGTACATGTATCAAAAAATGAATTTAGGAACAGATTCAGATACCTGTTTTGGCCAACTTCTGGGAACCGCAAACATAATTTTTGTCAGAGAAGTGGAGGTTGAGGTTGACATTGTGGGGTATGATTGTGCCCCCACAAAAATTTAAAGGTCAACCTAACTCAAAAAAGGAAAATATTTCTGGGTTTTGTCCGTCTCTACATTTCTATTCCAGATCCGGTTGTAGAATTTCTCGAAACTCAACACATACATTAGAAAATAGGCTTTTCCAGATCTGCTATATTTTGAGGTTATTACTTGTCTTCCATTCATTTCAATTAAGGTTTAAATCAATCCCATTACATATTTTTCATCCATTATTCAAGATTGTAAGGATTTCTTCTTTCTTCTTATTTTTGATTGATTGACACATTTGTGCATTAACCATTTTATTATGGTTGATCAAAGTGGATCTTTCCTTTGTGAAATTTGGGGCTAGAAAGAGAATCTCATATTCTTCTCAACACCATTTTCATACCTAACAACATATAAATTTATCACATTTGCATATTATTTTTCTATTCTATATCAGGTTCCCCTCAAAATAGACATTGCAGAAATACTCAGACAAATTGGGGGCCTACAAGAGGATGCGTTAATAGGAAAAGAGAGAGGCACCATTTTCTCTACTATCACAATTGTGCATGAATTTTTTATTACCAAAGGAGGATGGACACATCTACACAAATACTTTGATCCCTATCATATGACAACATCAATGGTGAGGTGTGCTGATACCGAAGGTTTCGTCAATGACATGTTCAGAAAAAGAACAAAGTGTTTGGCATTGGATCATCAATTTAACTTTCTAGAAGACATTATTAGAAATGAATTTAATTTACAAGAACATGAGATTAAAAAATAAAAGTGGCTTGTGTACCAAAAAACATTGGATTTTGTTCATCATTTTGATAGGGATATAATCCTTTATAAGCATTTATGCCCTGGGCTAAGAAGATAAAATCCTTAATGACAATGTTTGTGGATATTATGCAAGCTTTAAATCAGAAAAAAGAAAATGTTGTACAAGAAGAGCTAGAAAAAGCTAACTAAATTATGAATAGGGCTATTCCTGATATTGGTATTCCACCAGGTAGATACATCCTACAATAGAAAAAGGGGTATAGTGTGGTATTTCCAAGAATAGAGGCAGCTTCTATTTCAAAATAAAAGAGACCCCTGGAATCATATGCACAATCATTGCCATCTCCAAAAAGGCAAATGATAAAAGAAGGGGGACAACAACAACAAGATATCTACTCCCCTTCTCAATCTCCCTTGCACATGGATGAACAAGCAATTGCTGAGCAATTGGTACAGTTTGGAAATATAGGGAATATTTTTGTAACATCTCAGGAAATGCAAGAAGGGATGCCAAAGGCTCCCAAACATTTAGAGATGGATTTGATGGTAGCTGAATTTGTTGGTAAAGAACTTGATCCCATCACTAAATATGCTAGTGATGAATTTTTATCAGATGATAAATTTGTAAGAGCTATAGAATTTGTGCAATTTTTATGGAGAATCTATATCAATGAACTCAAAGAAAAGTGTCAAAAAAGATAGAAGGACAAACTTGATGAAGATAAGGATGAAATTGAAATAGAGGTGAAGCTGGAAATGATGGCCAAATTTTCTAAAGTCACTCCTGCAATAGGCTGAGAATTGGTTAAGAAAGGAGTTCTTATTCTACCAGAATGAGATATTGTTGATGATATAGTATTTGATGCTGTTAGGAAGGACACTAAACCAATGTATACTAGTGGAGTATCTACAGGTGTTAATTTCAGTGAAGACCATGCAGCATTGGTGATATGGTCATTAAAAAAGAAAGAAAATAGAAAAGGTGATGGGCATGATCAAGCTGAACATTCAGGCATCTTAGTAGTAAGAAGAGTTACAAACACTTCAGGGGTAGAGGTATAAAGAATTACATTAGAATCTGGAAAATTCAGTATGAATGTGGCTGAGAATAAAGAGGAAGAAATTCAAAGCCTAAGGACCCAGCTAGAAACAATTCTCAAGGCATACAATGAGGAAAGAATAAAATCCATAGAAAAGGAGAAGAAAATTCCTATACTAGAAGGAAAACAAGTAGCTCAATTTTCTCCTCAAAGGATGATAGCACATGATCCACATCAGCGTGCTACATCTAGTCCAATTATAACTTTTCCTCCTTCTCCTATGCCATCAAGTCCTACTACACAAGTAGACTTGGAGAGAGAGAGAGAGAGAGAGAGAGAGAGAGAGAGAGATTAATTTCTAAAAGGACCAAGTTACAAGAATCAAGAAAGCAATGGGATGAAGATTGCACAATATTCAGAGAAGCAAAGTGTCATGCCCAAAAATTTGCGCCCAAAAAATGCTACAATTTTTTTTTTGAAGGTGAAATTATTAGTAATATTATTGTCAAGAGGGTCTAAGGGGAATCATGACTAAGTGTCAACCTCCCTTAACCCTAGACATCTTCTAAAGTTTTCAAATGCACAAGGTTATGTTTAACATAAGTTAACTAGAATCAATTTTAGGATGATGCTCGGAGATTAAACAAGGTGAGGTTATATGGTTATGCATGTCATCCACTAAATTTATTAATAGAGTTTGATGATGTGGAGAAAGAGAGAGAGACTCCCTGTTCTCTGTCTCCAGGGTCGTTCAGAAGACTAGGTATGTTATTAACTTAATGAACTCTGTGTTTAATTAACCCTCTAGGGAAGGGCACATCCATATTATTATTTTTATAATAGTTAGTATATTGGCCACATATATTGACCACATTAAAATAACATTAAGGGCCCCTAAGGTTTATTTAAAAACCTTAATTCGGTTCACTTCCTAATAATAATTTCCAATTAAATCATTATGGTTTTAATTAATGGAAAGGATAAAACTGGCCCCAAAGAGAAATCATATAATCTTGAAAGTTAAGACTGGATATTCGAGTCAAGGGCTACGATAAATTTAGGAATGAACTTAAATTTTTCCAATAGTTCATTAAGACGTTTAATAAAATAAATCCTTAAATTACCAATTTCACTATAAGATAAGGAGACCCTCTAGGAAATAAGTAAGGATGTTTAATAAATTGTCTGTTATGAACATTTATACCCTACTGGTAAATATTTACTTAAAATAAAAGTACATAGGGAAATCAACTATGAAATTTCTAATATTAAATAGCTAGATGATAAGAAGCATGTAATAAAATTATTAACTTCCCCACAAATACCTATCAAGTAATAAATATATTTATCCCTATCACCTCTTCAACATTTAATTCATTTCATAAGACCATTAGATGTCTTTCCCTTAAAACACTATAAATCTAAACTTAAATTTACTAGGACTAATAAACATATAAATAAATAAAAAAGTTTCTTAAAAGAAGTTTTCAAATAAATCACTTTTCCCCCTCTTTTGAAACCCCTAAACCTAATTTGAAATTAGGGTTAGGGTCAAATATGTGAGAGGTTAAAAGTTAATTATTATTTTTTTATTTCCTTTCTACATTATCTCTCCCCTCCAAATCCTAGTATTCTCTTTTTTTTTCATTGATATTGTAGGTCTGATTTCAACGATGGAGGGTGGGTGGTTATGAAAATTTCCATATATATATTCACACACACACACACACACACACACACATACATACATTGTTGTATGTATATATATATATATATATATATATATATATATGATGAGCAAACCTTAAAAATTCCAAATCGCAACAGTCTGGAAGGAAAATCTGCATGGGATTTGTTTAGGTTTTGAATGGCGGCGACGAGTTTTTAAGTGATGCAGAGCTATTGATTTAATATAGAGCGAGTCAGCGGTGGTGATTTCTTTTATAAGCAGACTAACCGTATTTTATTTTATACTGCGCGATATTTGGTGGCGGGCACTATGGATGGGCCGACCCGTGGGTGGCACTGCTCCCACTGCCCACCACAGCGACGACATTGCTGCTGACTGTGGTGGCAGCGGTGGTGGCCGTGCCCACCATGGGCTGCCCACTGTCAAAGAAAGTCGTGGGGGGGTTGGATGGCTTCGGCCGCCCCCCCTTTTTTTAATAAGAAAATGCATTGTTCTGTTTTTTTTTTTTTTTAAACTTATTTGTTATTATTATATATATATGTGTGTGTGTGTGTGTGTGTGTCATTTAATCAATAGTGGTTTAAATATATGGAAATTTATTTTGAGTATTAGATTATAATGAAGAACAGACACACACACACACACATATAAAATTTTACATATTTACAATAAATGAAATCTACACTATAGTAATCTGCCTATATCTATAAATTCTCTCTTTTTTTTTTAACCAGTTTAGAAGGTAAAAGTATACGGAAAAATATAAATAGATTTGATAAGGATGGCTATTTGCAAATTGTGTATATATATAGTTTAAATCTCTCTTTTTATTTTATTTATCTGTTTGGAAATATAATAGCCATGGTAAGAAAATGAACATTAAGAAATAGATTTGATACACATTCCTATATTAGTACATTTACCTTTTTTTTTTTTTTTATCAAACTGTAATACATGTAAAATGTTTGGAAAGGGTAAATATAATAATGTTATTTTTTGTCCAATTTTCAGAATTTCTTTTCAAAAGTATAAGAGTAAATCTTTTGTAGGAATGCAACAACAAGATTTATGCATAAGCATTTATAGGAACCTTGGGCTTATAAGACTAGTAGCTAAATCAAAGTTTTAAAAATTTATGCATGAAAGCCATCTATAAACCCCTTTTTTTGAACAAACTCAAATGGTGACAACTAAATATTTTCAAATACATATCCTTCTTAGTAGCTATCCAATAAATCCTTTTACATATATAACTTCTTCCTACTAACAAGTAGATTAACTTCCATCCTTTCCAAGGGCTGTCACAACTCCTCCACCCCCAAGACTACTCTTCCCTCCCAAGGGTGAGTGAGTCTTGATACTCCCATTAGCAAAAAACATACAAAGGAAAATAAAGGGAAAACTTTGCAACAACATCCAACATTACATTAACAACAAGATTCATGGCTTTTCAACAAGCCCATAACACAGCAACAAACATATACAAGAGCACATAAGATTGCATGAGAGAAAAAGAGTGCATAAAATCCACTAACCTAAAAATCCAAGCTTAAGAAAGAAAGTTGAAGAAGAGCTCCCTTTTAGCCAAATCCCTCCTTCCAAGATCTCCAACTCTAGCAATGTCCCTAAATTAGGGAGTGGGTGTTCAAACTCTCCAACTTAGAGAGTTCCCACTAAAAAGCCCTCTAGAAATCTCATGGGGAGAAGAAAAGTTCTATAATTGGTCCCTCTTCCCTACACTCTTACACCATACCAAAAATGGAACTAAGAAAGGAAGCTTCAAAAAGGTGAAATATGTCCTAACACAAATGTGAAAAGATGTTCTACCCAAGTCAAGCCTCACA